>NRDX01000010.1:0-236594 GCA_004125185.1 Entelexis vaccinii | reverse complement strand
TAAGAGAAACAGTAATCCAAGCATCTCCATATTGCGGAGCCTCCGTACTTCCTTCTTGGCGCTAGAGATTTAACGGTGGTGGCCTGTGACTGTTTACTCTTTCATCGGTCTTGTGTACCTGCGTGCCACCAAGGCCGCTCTGCATGCAATCTATGTTCGCCGATATGACAGATTATGGCTTGCGCATTTTCAAAAATGCTACTGATAAGACTAAACAAGTTCGTTCGTGCAACGCGAAAACAGCAGTGCGCATATAACAACGGCGGCACAGTATAACTTGTCATGTAGTGAAGCAATTGAGCTAATGTCACTAGCCCAGAGCCTAGAATTATGTATGCTTCTATTATATATTCTCCAAGATACTAAAATGTCCCTTGTTGAGAGAGGTGGATGAGAATAAGTATTGAAGCCACGCTTTTTTATGTTTCCGTGTAGCCGTTCAAGCTAAGTCTTGAGCTTACTCGGCTGGGTGCCCGGTTTGGCGTTCTTGAGGTTGATATGCCTTCTTCGTCGAAGTCAAATGTTGCCAGAGGAATACCCGCATGTGGGTATGAATATCCGTAGCCTATGCGGTCCGCTGTGCGGTCAAGCGACTGTTGCTCAAATCTTGGCAGCCACTTTCTGAGCCTCCGCTTGAGAACTCGTATTTGGTGCGACTTAACGAGGCGTTTCCTGAAAAGTACTACCAAAAGTCCAACGGCAGCTAGGAAATAAAGCCACATAGCCCAGGGCTGACCCAGCAAAGAGGGTTTATGTGAATCGCGGATTTGATCAAGAGGAGCTGTCTCACCGCCTTTGAAAAATTGGCCGTCGAGGCTTGTGAAGCCGACTTCAAAGTTTTCATGTCCCACTTTCGGCTTTATATTCGACGACGCATAGAGCACAGCTCTCCCAAGTGTCCACGAAATTTCTATGCCGTGGATATCAGCAGCAGATTGAAAGGTGTCCTTGAAGTTGTGCTCCAAGGCTGTGTTATCGGGACTCAACGGGAAGTGAAAGCCTTTGTTCAGCACTGTGAGTACCCATGCACCCTTAAAGCAGGTCGACTTTATTTCGTCTTCAGTGAGAGGAGTTCCATCCTGCTTGGTATATTTGGCAGCTGCAATATCAGCTTGTAAATCAGTCCAATCACTGCTACAGAGGTCGGCCACTTGTCGTTCGAGCGTGGTATAGTCGAATTTTCCATGATTGCTGAAGAGGTCCTGCAGAGTATACCAGTATTCGCTAACGCCAACAAACCGTTTTCCGTCGAGCTTGAACTCAGGTACATGCACGCCGTCAAATAGACAGGGTTCGTCCGGACAGGGAACCCCGGTATTCAGTAAGCTTTCAACCCGCCGTTCACACTCAGACCAATCGCCAGAGCCATAAAAGATGTACTCCTTACCGTTAGGCATAATGGTAATATCAAAGGCAGTCTTAGGCATGCATGGGTCCAGCACTGGTACGGCTTGGTGCTGGTTTTCGGGCTCAACATCTGCAGGATCGAGCTCACTGATTTTCTGCTCTCTCAAACGCGTGCGAGCCCGATTGGCTCCGTATCCCAGCCATGTAGCCACAAACACATGCCACTGAATAGGGTCACCAGCCGCAGTAAGCATCTGGATCTTGTGCATGTCGTTGCGGTGTTCAGTTTCTGGATGAACAGCAAATGCTAGTTGTGCAGATGCACCTCCCATATCAAGGAACCCGTATGTGTCGTCGAACTGGTTCCATCGTTTCGAAATACTCGTGTGCACTAGATAATTTAGACCTAGCCATCCATATAGACCCTCAGCTTGGCCATCAATCATCGCCACATGTGTGTCACATTCAGGTACAAGAAATTTAGTTTCCCGCTGTAATAGTGTGCAAACCGTCTCTAAGATCTCTATCCGATCGTGTTCCGGAAGAAGCCGCAAGCCTGCCGTGGCTAAGAAGTAGAACGGGGTCTCGTGTTGCTGATCCCTGGGTACAATATCAGTCGCTTTGCGGACCAGCGGCAATAAGTGCTGTTTCCATATGTGTGATGTATTGCCTTGAAATGTCGAAATCCCAGGGTGGATCTTATGCACCCAAGTATTCATGGTTTCTATCGGAATCAGTGCCTCACCAAGCACACTTTCAGGCTTGTCTCTCAAATATGTGGATGGATCTGGCCATGTATAGACGAACACACGGCTACCGCTCGATCCAGCATCCACAATTACCGCGTATTTCATGACCTTCACAATAGAGAAGGTGTTTGTGGTGGTGGTGGTTGTGGCAGATTCGGCACGTGTCAGCTGCACAAACCGAAACGCGAGAACGCCAAATCGGCCGCTGGGACAGCCAAAGACGCGTTCGAGCAGTACCGGGCGGAAAATTAATGAACCCAGAACAAATTTTCTTCGTGTTTCAGTTAATTGGTAATTGAGTCTTCGCTAGGAAGCTTTAAAGGATACGTCACAAACTGAAAGTAACATGACGTTGACACGTTCATGCAATTTAAATGATTATGCTTGGCCTATAGGTTTTTCTGGATCACCAGAAGTTAAGAATGTGACTAAAGACTCATTCCAGTCACCTTTACCATAATAGCGTACGCGAGCCATCTGCTGCTTATCATTTGTGGCTAGTAATGCACACAGGCTGCCCATTGATTTCATATCGCCAGCGATAGTAGATGCAATACGCGGTGGGAGGCCATGTATCACGGCCAACGCTTCAGCGGTGATTTCCGGCACGGTTGATTTGCTCTTAACACTGCCGCCTATGCCTTCGAGAGTGGCGTCCGTTCGCATGCGATATCTCGAGAAGCATATGTCGATGATCCAGTTTGCCATAGTTTCCGCCGCATCAGCCTTTGTACGTGGGTAAATGGCCCGAATTTGATTTTCAACCTGGAGACGCACTTGAACATCATTGAAGAAGTGCTGCTGCGGTGGTTGCTCGACGGTGACTTCGCGGCCATGGCTATGGTCCATCACGCGTTGCCGAAGCCGTCGATCGTAAGCGGCCATCATCTTTCGGAGTTGGACTTGGACTTCCGGGACAAGGTAGACTACATCAAAAGCTAATCCGCTTTGACCACTCTTAGCTATGAAGTCACGAATGCGAAGGAAATATAAGTCCCGAGTTTGGCGATCCAGCTTTCCCAAAATTTCAAGTTGTTCAGCTTGCAACACTACTATATGCATGTTCATGAACTCTTTGTGTTTAATGCTTTTCACAAAAACGTGTTGGCCTTCGTCCCATTCATCACAGTATTCACCACTCACAGTCACAATTGCTGCAACACCATCTAAATCCGAGGGCGCTGTTACCGATTCACATGGAACTTCTATTTCAAGGGCCGTAAGTGCGTTCGTGAGAAGCTCCGCCCACTCACCTGAGACGTCACTTACCGAACATTTGGCCCCACTGCAAGCTTTCTTGCGATCTGTGACGAGTTTCACGGCAGGGGGGGCACTGTTCGATCTAGCTGCCTTGAACTTCTTTGAATTGCTTGCTGGCTTCGACGGAATTACCTCCGTGCTTGAACGAAAGGCACGCTTTGGTATTTTTGATGTCTTTGATGTCTTCGAATCTTGAAGTGACACTGGTGGCGCAAGCTGCGTAAAAGCAACTCCTGGAGATGTGCCATTACCAAAATTTTGTGAATCTGGTTGCATCAAGATTGGTGCTGTGGGTGTTGTTTCAGTAGAGCTTCTAATCTCATTTGTATTATCGGCGACCAATGGGGCCTGATCATATGCACGCAGAATGGGCGAACTGGAGAGTTCAAAGTCGAGGTCCTGTCCGCGTGGTGGCGTTATTTGCTCTGGAGGGTCCTGTCTAAGTTGTATTTGTTTGAATGCGGGCGAGCTTCGCATGGGTGATGAGGAAAGTAGATCTATCACCTCAGGCTCTTCATTTCTTGCTATATCTGCATTTTGATACCTTCCATCGTCGCTGCTGAGCAAGTTTATTTCAAACATGACACCAGTATTTGCGGCAGGGAAGATGTGTTATGAGACGCGTATGTCAACTGGGCAAGGGTTAATTTATTGTTTGTTTATTTGGAGCATGACGAAGAATCTGCTACTGAAGCTAGTATTAGTTTAAGAGAATATATAGCTTAAATATATAGCTTAAGTGGGGTTCAAAGAGAAATAACGCATATCAATCCTTCTCATAGTTTGTCACCATGTTTGATATTCTTCAAAATAGGCCACGCGTTTGGTAGGATTACGTCGTAGCGCCGTTGCAGTGATGTCTCGCGTCATGTCAACCAACGCAGGTGGCCCGCAACAAGTGATAGCAAGAGAATCGCTTGTGTGGAAAAACTCGTGAACTAAGGCTGAAATATCAGGCCGGCGTCCGCGTATGACATTTTTATGCCCGTCCCAGTCCGCGTCGTTTATACTTCCGTGTGCAGAGCTTGGCTTTGTGATGTACATGTATACATTTGACTCGGGAAGCATCAAAATCTCTTTCTTGAAAGCTCGTAAAATATCGAGATCGCGGGCCACAATGACGAGCAACATATGTGGCTTTGGTGTATTTAGCACATAACTCAGAGGCCCAGGAATACCGCTTCCGCCACATACAAACAATTTTTGATCATATTCTGCAACCGAGGCAGACTCTCCGTAGGGACCTTCTACTAAAACGCTCACCTCTGCAGAACCCCCAGATTGCTTTACCTTCGACAACAAGGTACCTGTGGCGCCTTCCTTGGCCTTAATGACGACAATGATGCTATCGCCTCTATCAACAAAGGTGAATGGATGTGACTGCCACCAAGTTTTAGCAAACAAGAAATACACAAAGACATATTCCCCTGGATGCGCATTCCAGCCTTTACGCGGCTTTGGAATTGTCAGGCGAACTATGTCTAACTCATGTAAATCCGCATGTGCCCGAATTCTACCACCAAATGCCAGGATTCGCGTGACTCGCAAGGTTTTTTCAAGAAACCAAAGCGCAACCGAGACATATATCCAGGTACACCAGCCTAGGCTCTTCACATGTTGCCAAGCGTAGTAGAAGAACGCCATGGCCAGAACAATATGAGTGATGAGAAAAGTCTCATACCGTCGGTGTCGTAATTTCCCAAATGCTAGCAGACACAAGAACAGACTTGAGTAGAGAGTCAATGCGCCGCAGAGCCAGAAGCGCGATTTTTTGGCATGTCCGAGGTAGCCGCCCAAGTAGGCTCTGAAAACAAATATCACCCCATGAACAAGGGCATCAAAAGTCATCAGCCTGCTGATCCACTTGTGTAAGACAATCGAAGTTGAATAGTGCAATCCTGTAAACAGCTCGAACATACTATTACGGCCACTGAAAAAAACAATTAGAGGGCACTGAGCAAAAGCAAGAAGCCCTGTCCGGTAACCAACATATTTGAGCATCTGCATGCTTATGCCTTCTATCGTTTCGTCCTTGTCAAGTTCATACTTGTAACACAAGGCCCCTGCATGCACAACTAGAAATCCAACTATAACTCCGAGTTCCAAACGCGTTGGTAAGAGGCCACCAGGCCCCACGGCAATTGGTTGCGCATGCTTGTTGTTAAGTGTCGGAAGCGTCAACCACCCACGAAGTTTATTGATAGTCTTTTGCTGGAACACTATAGTGCTGAGATGATGCGATGCGGCGGCGAGCACTGAAACGATTACCAGAAATGCGTACAGATACATTGAAGTTGCGTTGCTTGCGTTCAGGTTTCGTAGATTTACCACCCAGGCCCGGCCCAATGATATTCTGCCTTCTTTGTCAAACTTTACAGGTGCTCTTCCTGACCGGTCTGAAACGGATCCAGACTCTAGATATTGTGTAGCGTTTGTCAGTGATTCGAGAAACTGGTAGTCTGTGAATGGGGTGCGAAAAGTATCGAGAGCCTTGCAACGATGGTTCATGTTCTCTATGCACATCCTTTTCATTTCAATGGATGATTCCAGGTGCTGCTCTTCCAGGAAATCGTTGATACAGGTTGTCCATGAGCCAATCGCTGGTTCATACTCACACATGGCTCCGTAGAATTCTTCACTAGTGTCAAATTCCCACGACACATTAGCTACTAAGCTTGCGCAAGCAGTCACGGAGCTCTTCGCCAGCAGCGCAGTACTATCAGCGCATGCCACTGACAGCAGCGGCCACAGAGCTAGTCTCATGCTGAAGTGGCATTGGCTGGCGATGATGAGATTGATAGGAATAATTAGGCGACTCAATACACGTGACCCAATCTCACTTAAGGGCTAGGATATAATATAGTACGTGCTGCAGGCGTCATCACACTAGTAGTACACGCAGGCTCGAGTTCGTCAGGTGAGTTTATGAGCACTCACGGCGGCAAATGCTATGGCACTCGTGTCATGTGCAATGGCGCAGATCACCCTTGATCGAAGCGAATGTTGATACTATAAGCATAAGTAGAATTCATAAAGCATTAAGGGTCATAAGATCTTGATGAACTAGATCAGCTCATCCACAATGCGGCCCCAAAAGCCCCGCCGTGCGACTCTTCCGGTGCTGCTCTCAGGGTCGTCGATAACCTCAAACGCATCGTCGTGGGCCGGATGGGCCAGCACGTCTGCCAGGTGTTTCTGATCATCTGCAGCTGCGACTCCTGGAAGGCTAGATTTTTCATCGCTGTTGTACTGCGTCGCAACAGGATTGCTTTCAGTGGTTTCTGGTTGATCCGTCGGGTCCTCTTTTTCAACAACGAGTGTGCGTCGCTTAGAGAAATGCGGGTTGGGACTAACGACCGCGAAAAACATCAGAGGCACACTCAAACACATACCGATAATGATCAGAAGGCGTTGGATATAGCGGTAAGCCTCGAGCATTGCCGCACGCTCAGGAGTGCCAACCGGATAATCGATTATGGCCTCAAGAGGCGATTCGTACATGTATGTTGCAGCAGTCTGGTTCATTGGGCCAACGCGTTTCGTCAACTCCTTCGGCAGCAGCTGAGTCCACACTGCACCAGATACAGCCACGCCGAAACCGGAGCCAACTCGATAAAGAGCCAGATATAATCCGGTAGCCACTGCCATCACCTCATGGGGTACAAATGCTTGAATAACGGCCTGAGCTGGATAAGGGAACATTCCGCCGGCAATTCCAAGGGCCACTTGACCACCGATAACTCCAGAGTGCGAACCGCTATCTGATCCGCCCCGGTACACGTACAAAATGCCAAATGCGCAAATCCAGAGCGCAACTCCCAGGATCATGAAGATCTTCACGCGCCTGACAAAATAGATAACGAGGCCTGTGATAGGCCCACTAATCACGCTTGCAAATGAGTACATGGAGCTGATGCGGGTTGCACTTAGGACTGACTCGTTGAAGGATACCTGCAAAATGGTGAAAAGGTAATCACCCTGCATGTACCACGAGAAGTCAAGGAATAATCCAATCCCGATAGGGGCCCAAATGGCGCGATCTTTGAGCCGCCACAGGGGGAGAATCGGATGAGGTGCATAGAACTCCCAAATCACGAAGAAAGGAATACAGACAAAGCCGACGACAAGAGGGGCAATGATGTATCCCTGCTTCCACTTTTCAGCAAACCCACCAGCAAGAGTAAGAGGAGCCAGGATGAGCGCAAACACGGCTATCATCAGAATAATACCAACAATATCAAGCAACCAGAACAATTCTACTACCATCTTCTTGAAGCCTAGCTGCTGATACAGTGTGCGAGTAGCTTCACCATCCAGCAAGCCTCGCTTTTTGGCTCGATATCCAATGAACCACAACTCGAAAAGAAGGGGCAGAGCACACACGGTGTAAATAATTGTCCACATGCCGATTCCCCACTTCCAAGTTGTGTTTGCCAAGACAGTTGCAGTCAGGTTTCCGCTAATCCACGTGTTGATAATAAAAGGCAGCGCGGGAATATAACTGAAGAATACACGAGAGCGAGTGCTAGTCATATCACCAATGATGACCTCGACCAAAAGCTGAATCATGGTATAGCCAATAGTATACAAAACAGCACCTCCACTGAACGTAGGAATGTTACTAGACACGGCTTCAACAATGGTTCCGAGCACGTAAAAGAAGATAGAAATGCAAACGACCTCAGTGCGTCCAAATACATCTGCAATTTTGGCGGCGGTGGGCTGGGCCGCCGCGCCGATAATCGTTTGGAACACATTCACCGTGGAAGTAAGTGAATGCTCTTTGAAACCACTAGTCGCGAAATTCTGGTATGTGAATCTCGTTTGACCATCTAAACCGTAGACATAAGAGATCAAAAAGATACTGGCAAAGAGAAATATGCGATCGTATATCGTGATCACTTGTGACATTGCTTCAATCCTCTGAACACCAGGGGACTTCGCATCCCCTAGTGAGCGAACAGGCAAGTTCCAGTTCTTCATTGTCAATCGACGCTCCCGACACGTCTACCACGTCCTCTATTTAAGCTTAGATTTTTGCCGTGAAAAACGAATAGATGTGCATAAGGGTTCGGCACAACCCTGCGCCTACGCAACCCTGATCGACTCGCATGGGCCTTATGGGTTATCTTATGAAAGTTGTCATGAGTCAGCTCCTGCACTCTGTCGACACAATACTTCGCGTCCAGAGTTCTCGCTTTCTGGCTTAGAGCTTGCGCGTAGGCACTAAAGCACTCTTTTTAGCCGTATGCCTGTTTATAGAATGCTGATCGAAACGATACAGCTAGCCGATGGAGAAATTTGCTGAATCGTGCAGCCTGCGGCACATCGGAGAGAGGGCACATAAATGCCAAGCCCCTAGATGTTACGCGAGGCTAGCGTGCACATAAATCGATCTCATCACCAGATCTTAGCTATTGTGCTCAAAATGCCTCAAAAATGTAAAACGCTTCTTCCGAGATGTTATTCGGTATTGTTATACTGGTAGCTAAGAAGTGGTTACAAGTCGTATAATGAATCCAAGAACAACGACAACAATCTGCAATTGTCACTTGAAGGTGATGTTAATATATGCAGAGCGATTACTAAACATGATAATTCAACTCTTGATCCATCTGTGTTGTGCCTCGGAACGGGAACATTGATACTATTAGTGCAAGTAAATGCAGTAGCTGAGCGCACCTCGAGGCTGATGTGGTAATAGGCACAACACAACAAGATCTAGCCTGAAAATTTTATTATATTTATGGACTCGAAACATCGGTGCAGAACATAGGACACCTAGCTTTATGTGTTTATTTGTGTTATGCACTAGCAACCCTGAACATTGACGGGAACTTTGAAGAAGGCTAATATCCACGAAATGTTTTTTGTATAGTATCAAAGTTGATGATCGAGATATATTAGCTACGCTTCTAAAATTCTGTTCGCATTACCCTAAACCTTACATCTAACCGCCTGGACTTCGTCATACTGGGGCAGATAATTTGGTGGCCTGCTGTTTCCGTGGATGGATTCAGCGCCAAAATGTATTTTATTACGATGATCATGCCGATTTCAAAGGCCCTGATGTCTTCTATCACTTCGATTCAAATTTGTTGAAGAGTGGCGTTAGGAAATTAAGTATAAAACCGGCATTAAATGCTTTACGTTGTGAATCTAAAGTCAAGCCTTTTGTTTCCTTCGTGCTGTGTCGTTCTAGTGTAGTGGAGTCGTTCGCGCGGACTCATCTTGTCCCAGGTTTTGTCCTTCTGCCTGTTGCGCCACACATACCAATACCTCGTTGTCAGAACAAAACAACAGGCCCCTACTGATATACCTATAAGCGCTTCAAGACCTTTCGGATAGCGAGGTGCATCGTCCTCTTGGAATATTTGACTGGCAGCGATACCTGAGGCTTGAGAGAACATATTCAGCAGTGCTGCGCTAACTGTTCGACGCGCTACTGAATAGGAGTTTTCTGCTGTCCAAGAAGAGGTGATTGGATTTGATGGCGGTCCGGAGAGAGCAACAAACATCAAAGCATAGCTACCCCAATGCTCATGCAGGAAACCCTTCCAATACCGCATACAAAGAATCGGGATAAGAGGCCAAAACGCAGATAGAAAAAGAAACCAGCCATTTTCTCTAAATTTGCGGGCAATCAACGTTTGACCTACCATCATGACAATTTGTGTAATATTGTAGGGTGCCATGAGAAGGTTCACAATGATTGGCTTGAAATGCATGGATTTCAGGATTAGAGGCACGTATCTTCCGATTGGATTTGTACTTGCATCTATCAAGAATCTTGAAAAGTAAAGAGGCCACATATCATAGTCACAAATTGCATTCCAGAGCATTTTTGGTGTTATTCCCTGTCGGTTATTCATAGTGCCTTTGCTCGGGTCGTCTCTGAGGATACGGTTCACCATAATCTTTACTTCACGATCCGTGTACCAGCCACGGGGGCGGTACCATTTCTTCGTTTTGGACACAGTCGCAGGCATCTTGTAAGATAGAAGACCGACAAGCAGTGTGATGAGACCCTCGATTAGGAATATGTACTGCCATCCATGCCAGCCACCTTTGCCATCTAATGTCTGAATAGCTGCTGCGAGCAAACTAGAAAAGGCTTGTGTCAAGGAATTTGCAGCGTAAAAGATTGAAGTGCGAACAGTGTACTCCCTGTTTGTGTAGAAATACTGAAGCCAAACCAATTGTTCAGGTATGAATCCGCCTTCAAGAAAACCAATAAGGCATCGAAGAACCAAAAACCCAGCTTTATTTTTCATACGACATTGACATACTGCACAAATGCTCCACAACACCACTTGCGTTGGTAAGAATCGGTCAGCCCCGACAGCTTTTGAGACAAGCTGCGAAGGCAATTCAGCTGCTAAAAAGCAGATAAGATTGATCATGCTTCCTAAGTTGTAATCGTTCGAGGAAATGTGGAGATCCTGGAGCAAGTTCCCTGCAACTGCATTTGCCAGATTGAAACGGTCGATGTCCAAAGCCAAGAACATTATGAAAGCCCAAGACATGGCATGTATGTCAGACTTGAGCACTACCCGCCGCTCCTCTTGCTTAGTCCAAGTGAGATTATGGTCAATCAAATGTCGATTTTCATAGCGCGATTTCTCATACTCCTCCATCCAATAGGCCCTTAGCTCTGGATTTTCGAAAGGGTGTTGATACACCTGCTCTTCTTTCTCGTCTTCGGCATCCCATCCTTCATCCTTCGAAATAGAATCAATGCTGCTTGCATTTTGAACCTCTGAAATTTCACCTGTAGCGAAGTTCTTGGACGAATCACTCTCAGGGGATTGATCGCTCCCTATACTCCCTTGTGATGCATGCACTTTAACTCGTCCATGACTTGAATTTTTGCTGCTAGCGAAAAACCACATGTCAGGAAAACACAATGTACTTCCCAAATAGGCTTTACGAACCTTGATGATCTGCAGAGCCAGTCAATTTTGTATAGTTATACTCTAAGCGTACATTTGTGGTTACATTAATTAGCGCCGCCCTTGATGGCACACTTAAGCGTGACCTCACATTCTAGCAGGGACGGCGATGTGTGAAAGAGATCCATATATATCGATGGACGCATAAGAAATTCGATTTCTCATTTGTCGAATACTGACCTAAATCTCATGTCACAAGACGCTAAAGCTGCCTGTCATATTCCTTTATTCTAAGCGCACCTCTCTTCATGAGAATTAATTCTGAGAAGCAATAATGTTTGTACGGCGACGCCCTCGGCGGTACTCTATGCAAGATGAGAGATCGCATCTTTTCACGTGTGTATCGGCAATTATGCAGTACTCGGCTAGAGATAGCGGCATTGTACCTTCTCACGTGTTGGCATTCTAAGTGAATGAAATAATGGTGCGCGATCTTGGCCTCGGCAACTTTAGTGTAGTGTATCAGTAGTGTGATGTATTGAGCTACTAATGTAGTACAAGTCAATATGTACGTACGGGCTTGGAAAAGCCTTTGTCATTATAATTACTATTTTGTGCCTAGTGTTGATTTAACACTCACGACGGCACAGTCACGCCGAGATACGAACCTTGTCTTCTCCGATCTTCGATTCAGAGAATTTAAGTACCTCACAAGCCTCTTCACTTTTCCAATTTTCGTCATTCTAGATTGACGTTAGATAATGCAACTGATAATGCATGATTGTCAGAAAGAACGCTTCGAGACTTCCACTAATCTGATGTTGGAGGTAACGACCACACGTGACTTCCACTATTATAAATGATCCTCTCTAAACATAGCTTAGTCCTTAACCGCTTGTCTCTACTTAGTTATGCCCCAGGTCTCTCTGAGTCAGGGACAACGTTCCTAGACCCGTGTAACCAAGGTCTAGCTGCCGGTGGTTGGTAATCGCTGACACCTGTCCGTAGTCACATTACCCATTATTCGACATCTGAGAGTGGCCGCTGGATATTGTTAACTCGCGATCTTAAATCTTCACGGTCACAATGATGCCTGCCCTTACGATAATGGTACGATTACAATGCAAGCGAGCGAATAGTTCACATCAGCGAGAACTTGTTACACGATACATAAACTGAAATTCGGCTCTCGTCGGTGAGTGACTCATTCTCGACAGGGGTACATGGGAGGAGTAGTTTGCCAACACCATGTTAACCGGGCTCAAGTAATGGAAGAGTGTGGTTCGGGTAGTGCATTATTATTTTACTATCAAAGGCCTAAGAAAGGCTCGCGACTCATACAATGGTGATAACTTAGATGCCGGGCATTCATGATCAGTTATGTGCCCTTGCCCAGCGACCCCCCTAAGCCGCGTCAACGCAGGCGCAACTATACCGAGCAGGACCACTTTAGACGTTTAGCATGACGGAGCCGTACGATAAGGCGGTGCTACTGCATCATGTTGGCTCCATGTTTAACCGCATGACACGTTCCCACCCAAATCCAGCTCTTCAAGGGGCCGAGAGACCGCTTGAGGCCGCAATCATTCACGAATATTCCAACTTGGGTGAGGCCACGTCCGATGGGCCAAGTTTACCGCAAGACAGAGTTAAGCCACGAGTTGTCGTACTTTCTTCAGCTCAAGACACATCAGATCGCTCTGTATACTTTGTGCACAAGGGACGTCAGAACCGGGATCATTCCGTACAAATAGGCCGCACCTGGAAACTCGAGGAGCTTGTTCATGTCGACTCTGTACCAACTAGTCCTCGAGTTCTAGTTCTAGGCTTTCGTAAACCATACTTTTGGGTTTTCCACTCCCCGGAGCAGCGTCACGAATATGAAAACGCCTTGAGGTACTACTACAAAGAGTATACTGGCAATAATTTGGTAGAATCTGCGCCGCCTCCAGTGCCCACTGTCTCCCGAAAACGCACAGTCTCCAGCCCACGACCTCCAGTTATACCAACTCCTCAACTACCTTCTTCGCCTCCCGCTCAGCAGACACCTGCACTTGCGCCGGTCGCTCCTCTCAGACGAGGGCAAACCCAACGTTCCCATGAATCTTCAGCTGAGTCTCTACCAACGAGATCTCCTCTGCGAAGTAACTCAATACCACCACTTTCGCACCAGCCGTCGGCAAGGTCCCTGCAGTCGCAAAACTCGCGAAGAGCGCATCCTCTTCCTCCAACAGAGCAAGCGGCGGCTCTACAGCCATCACCACTGCCTGAAGCTGAGCCAGAAGTCCCGCCTCCTTCGATTCATCGACGAGAACAGCGTTATAGGGAGGAATCTGCGAGGCAAGCTGAGGCAGCGAGACACGCTGAGCAGGCCGCCAAAGAACAAGCAAAACAGAAACAGGCAGCGCAAGAAGAAGCAAAGCGAATGCAGATAGTACAGAAGGAACAAGAACAGCATTTGCAGGAGCAAGCATTACAGGAAGAGCGCGCAAGGCAGGAACACTTGAGAACAGAGCGACTGAAACAAGAACAAGCTAAACAGGAGCGAGCAAGACAGGACAAGGCAAGACAAGATCAGTTAAAGCAAGAGCAAGAAAGACAAGAGCGGGCAATACAAGACCAGGCAAGGCGTGAGCAGGCGAGACAAGAGAGTACTAGCCTGGATCAGACACAGACCCCACTCAGAGTTGATACAAATCTAGCGGCCAGCCAATATGCTCAACATCAGCCTCCACAAAGTCGCGGAGAAGCCTCACTGAATCCTCAGCTTCGACCACAGCACCTAAATAAGCTCGCTCAGGAACAGATTCAACAATGGGAACAGCCAACTACACCTTTAGACCACCAAACGGGACGCACTTTTGCTACACCAGGTTCAATTTCTCCAGAACCTGAATTGAGGGCACTTTCAAGACTCAGAGGCGGTAAATCGAATGCTCAAGGCGGCCTAAGACAGCCTACGCGCGAAGAGACAATGATACGTGATGTTATGCTCCTTTTCGATGAGTTCAAATGGTCCACTAATGACATTAGTGCCTTAGAGCGCAAAATACAGGACCATCTGGACGAGCTGTCGGATCAAACATTTGCCAATGTCGTTGATTTAGACTCGCAACTGGACGAGATAAACGAGCTTGTTTCACAAAGTATCAAGGAATGCGACCTCGTAGATGAAAAAATGCAGGCTGTAGCAATGAATCTTGCTGTGGTAGGTGATGAAATTGCTCATATTCAAGGACAAGGTGACGGCCTGCAGATTACGGCTGTGAATTATCAGCGCTTAGCTAGCGAAATTGAATCGTTGCTAGCAACAGTATCGCTTCCGCAGTCAGTCATACAATCCGTTCAAACTCCTAGCTTCGGTGAACCAGGAACAAATGAGATGATGCCGAAACTTGCCAAACTCGAGGATCATCTTCTCGAGCTGTATCGTGCTGTCAAGGTTAGCAGTCTAGAAACGGAATCTGGGGCTGGACTTGGTTCTATGCGCGTTCTCAAGGAGCGCGGACATATAATTGGTGAAACAGCAAACGATTTTAGCACCAAGTTTTCTCGCTTCGTGCTCAAACATGTGGACGACATATGCCGCATGGCATTGCCTTTGGATGCCCCGTTTGAACGTTCGCTAGAGGTGCAGCTAATCTCACAAATGTACACCTATTGTGGATGTATCTTGTTTTTGAAGGAAAGCTCGCCTCGAATTTATCGGGCGTTGAATAAGGAATACCAACGCTTGGTGCGTCTGTGCTATGAGCGTCAATTTGCTAGCTACAATACTTCTTGGTCAAAACAGCTCGATCAAATTATCGGCAAGCGTGCCTCTATAAAGCTGCATGCGTCAGAGAGTGGAGGACCCAACGCAGCTCAACGCAAATCCAAGAACGGAGAAGAACTACAGAGTAGTTACGATAGCTCAGGGACTCAGACAGGTGCTAAAAGCGCTTTGTCTCTCCCTAATGATAGGCTTCAGCATCTCTACCAGCATATGTCGGCGTATATTGATCAGCTGTGTTTTCATGTCGCAGCTCAGCAGAGGTTTTTGGTTAAGTTTTTCGTATTGGGTGATGAGGGCAACCAGCAATTTGACGCATTTGTCGTCCAGCAACAACCGCTTCCAAAAGAAAGGCTGCGTGAGCAGGAAGAACTTGAGTCAAAAGTTATGAAAATGGAACTCCGAGGAATAGACACGTCAGAGTCAGCATCTTATGCAGTGCTAGCAGTGCTTCGCGATCGAATCTTTGTGAAGCTTGCGGAACTCGCAAGTGAGGCTGTTAAAACACTGACCAATGTGGCTATATTCGAAAGTGTGTACATGGCGACGATTGTAGATCTGCGGATGCACGTTTTGCGCAAATCTAGCCAGCAGTACCTTACGTTACTGCTTGAGAGGTTGCAGAAATCGATATCTGATGCTTGGGAAGACGTTTCCAAACAACAGACACGCAGCATTCTGAGTGCACAGTATACGACTAAGAAACGTGTGGGTGTGCTTCCTGTTGTTGCCCGGTTTACAGAACACGTTAGCATTGTTGAGCGATCGATCACTACTGCTCTACTCAACGAGCGCGAGCTTGGCAACATGAAAACAGAGTACGAAGCAGACGCCACTCGAGAAATGGTCGATAAGTCCCACGAAATCTTATTTAGAGCCATTGCCCAAGGTTTCCAATTAGGATCTACGCCAGCATCAGCAGGACATCAAACTACTGCTGCACGGCTCAAAGCTGCTGCACGAGAAACCGCTGGCACTGCAGTAAGCGGGGAAGAAGCTAAAGAATTACTTAACCGGCATGTGGTGATGATTGAGAACATGAATAGACTGGTTTCCGACCTGGAACGATTTGGCAGCGTGGGCGTGCAACGCATTGTGTTAAATGCGAAGCAACACTACAAAAAGGAACTTGAGAGTTATATTCATGCTGTAATCATGCGCCCGTTTGGCAGAGTAATGACTCTGTTGAGCAATTATGATGCTCAGCATGGGCAATCATCTAAGGAAATTGTTAGCAGCCTCAAACGATCACTTAACGGCCTTGATAGCAAGGAGCTACGCAAAGGCACTGAGATTCTTCGCAAACGTGTCGAGAAACACTTTGCCGGAGCGGATCCAACCCTGCAGGAGAGGGTATGGCTTGCTATTGGTGATCAGTACATGGCGTACTACCAGCGCGTTGAGCGCATAGCTCAACAATATGATGCTACCAATTACATTGAATTCAGTAGTGCTGATGTTATCAGTGCATTCAGGTGAGGTGAATCGATTTACAGTCTCAAGTTTTATAAGTAAACATACGCGTATTCGGTTCTTTATATTCTCGTCGAAAAACGGTGCTATGGATATGCAGCACAGATCCCCTCTATTTTACGTCTCTCCAAAAAATACAGCATGTGATATGTGGTGCACCCTCACAGAAAACTATGCGCGTATCTTGTAAAGTGAAATTTCAGGCAAAAGAAGCAGGTCGACAATGGGGGCAAATCAAAGTTCCTTGGCCGCCAATGGACATATAAAAGAAAGTCTTTATGACATTTTACAAGTGCAGAGTGATGCCGACGCAGTTGCTCTCAAGAAAGCCTACCGCCAACGTGCATTGGAGCTGCACCCGGATAGGAACTTCTCAAATGAGGAAGAGGCGACTGCAATGTTTGCTCGTGTGCAAACAGCGTACGATATCTTGACAGACGCTAAAGAGCGTGAGTGGTACGACAACCATCGCAAAAGCAATGCATATGATACATACGATGGTGGTATCACTACGGCAGCTGATGTTCGTGCTACATTAGCGCGTGAGCTTGGTAGCCACCCCTCGAAGACTCCATTCGATTTTGACCGTGTCTCAGCTCATTTCGAAAAGCTCAAGCACGAGGAGCAAGAAGCTGCATTCGAGCAAAACGTTGAGCAACCCGTAATAAATGATGCGCCACCATTTGGCACACGCTCTGATAGTTGGACACAAGCTCAGAAGTTCTACAACGCTTGGAGCTCCTTTGCTACAATAAAATCATATGCGTGGGAAGACATCTATCCTTCGCATCTTGCAACGGATCGAAAAACAAGGCGCAAGTTTGATCAGCATAATAAAAAGATCAGAGATGCGGGCAAGCGTGAGTTTAATGCGGCGGTCCGTTACGCGGTTTCTACGCTGAGGAGTGTGGATCCCAGACGCCCTTCGGATCCTATAAGACACTCGAGACCGACAAATCCTCCCGCAAAAAGTAAGACTACTGATGTTGCTGAGTATGTGGAACAGGATTGGCAACAGCCTGACAATGCGTCCCCTGTAGCGGAAAATGAAGTGTTGGAATGCATCGTGTGCGATGAGAGGTTTGACACTATTTATGACCAGCAGGACCATGAGAAATCGACCATGCATCGCCGGAATTTTCAGGCAATGCGTGCACAGCTTATGAAGGATGAAGAACTTCTCAGTGGTCAAGATGTGACCATGAAGATGCCATCTAACGATGATAAAGTAACGAGCCAACTCGCCGCGCTAAGCACTGAAGATAAAGAAGAGGCCCCAAGAAAGCCGGGAAAGGCAAAAACTAAAGCGAAACGCAAGCAAAAAGGAAACCAGTCTGTGCTTCTGACTTGTGGTACTTGTGGTGAGCAGTTCGCAGGCGATGATCTCATGCAACACAAGCAGATAACACGGCACCCATGAACTATCGAACTAACAACGTGTTTATAGATACTGGACGACTTGTCGAACTAAAATTACACTTCATAAAATATACAGAAGGTGCTATTTTCTCGAGACTTTTGATACATCAACAACATATATCGCTCGCGCCTAACGAAGTCAATGATCACCGGCATTGAATATGTTGAGATCGGATTCCGACTTGGCAGGACGCTTATCGCCATTGAGTTCACGGCGGCGCTTATCCAGCCGCACCAGGAAATCCTCGGTGATGCCTGTTATGTATTTCCCATTGAAGACACCAACTTCGAATCCTGTAATAGCTAGCGTGGCTGGGCGCACTGCGGCGCGTTCACAAGCCTCTATAAGGTCACCAATTTCTTGGTAGAAAAGTGCATCACAGCCCAACGCGTTTGAAATTTCAGCGACACTTTTTTGGTGAGCAACTAGTGCGTTTGAATCCGCCAGGTCAATACCATAGATATGATTGAACCGAATAGGCGGCGCACAACTCGCAAGGAAAACTGATTTGGCCCCAGCTTCCCTAGCCATGGCTACAATCTCATACGACGTAGTCCCACGCACAATACTATCGTCTACAAGCAAGACACGTTTTCCTTCGAACTCATACCGATTGGCATTGAGCTTTCGGCGTACACTAGAGCGTCGCTCATTTTGGTTAGGCATGATGAATGTACGTCCAACGTACCTGTTCTTCACAAATCCTTCGCGATATGGAATCCCTAAAGTCGTTGCCGTAGCCAGGGCTGCCGGGTTCGATGTATCAGGTACCGGAATAACGACGTCGACATTTTTCTTTACCTCCTCGAGGCTGCCGTATTCACGAATGATGTTGCGCGCTAGTGAGTTGCCCATCTCAATGCGGGATCTGTAAACGGAGATACCATCAATGACGGAATCTGGTCGAGCAAAATATACATACTCGAAAATGCAAGGGGAGTATGATTGCGGGGGAACGATTTGCGCAACAATGGGGCTTGCGCCCGTGTTCTTGGTGACGATTACAGCTTGACCAGGAAGCACATCCTTGATATTTGTAAAGCCGCGGGCTTCGAGAGCAATATTCTCACTGGCGAACATATAGTCCATACCGTGCTCGGAAAGTCGCTCACCATAGACAAGAGGACGAATGCCATTCGCGTCGCGAAATCCAATCATACCATATCCCGCCACCATTGCCACACAGGCGTATGCGCCTTCGCAAAGCTCATAAACACCCTTGAGAGCAGTTTTGAGATCTTCGACGTTAATGCGCTTTTTGTTGGTTTCCTGGAGTTTCGAAGCAAACGCATTCAACAACAACTCCGAGTCACTATCGGTATTGATGTGACGATGAACCACTTCATCCATGTAGGCTCTCAGCCGGTCATTGTTAACAAGGTTTCCATTGTGCGAAAGTGATAAGCCATAAGGGGAGTTCACGAAGAAAGGCTGAGCCTCCGAATTTGCAGAGGTTCCTGCTGTCGGGTAACGCAGGTGGGCAATGCCCATGTTTCCGTACAAACCGGAGACACGGGAAGGTGTAAAAACATCACGAACCATTCCGTTTCCTTTGCACTGATACACACGACCACGAGGCTCACAGGTAGCAATTCCAGCAGCATCCTGGCCTCGGTGCTGGAGGTAGTGCATGCCATCCAACAGTTCAGGCGCGACGCTTTGAGTCGGCTCAGCGAGCAAAATTCCCAAAATTCCACACATTAGCCTTTCTTGTCAAATAATAAAAAGGATTGAGGAAAAGGTGCTAAGCAGGCGAATTGCCGTTGGATATACTTTTTTCTTTTCATGACCATATTTCACCGGATGTAATCTGTATATGTCACGTGAAAATAGAAGTCGCGAGATAGCTGATGTGCATAAGGCCGCTCGGTGAACCGACACCGTTTGAATTCTGCTAAATTCCAGGCGAGTCTCCAACGTGCACCTTACCCTTTATTTGAAGCAACGTTTTTTTACAGCTTAAGTGTGCATACTCTATTTTTGACTATGTATAGTGGCTATAAAAACGTGTGCCCCTAAAGGCATTCGTTTCACTACGAATCGACTCAACACTGATAGGCAGTATCTCGGAGTATCTGCTGATGGCGTGGGTAGGGGCTGCGCTGCGCTTCGGTGAAGGCGACCCCCACAAACTACTCAAACACTCAAAACAACACACTCTAGCGTCAATGCCACAGTGAATGAACTCATCCGTGCGGTTCAATCAGGACGCCTCATGTTTTTCAGTTGCGCACTCGCGCGGTTTTCAAGTGTTTAACGCGGACCCGCTCGACCAATGGGTGGAACGAGACTTCGGCACTGATGGCGGCTTGGGCCTGGCAACAATGCTTTACCGCACAAATTATCTTGCATTGGTTGGCGGTGGAGACAGGCCACGCTATCCTGCGAACAAAGTGATCATCTGGGACGATCAGAAGTGCAAGGCCGCACTGACTGTTGAGTTCTTGCTGCCTGTGCTCAACGTGCTATTGAGCCGGGAGCTTATCGTCGTCGTCTTGGCGAACCGCGTTCACATATACAGCTTCTCGACTCCGCCAAAGCATCTTAATACGTTCAATACGGCGTCTAATCCTAGAGGCATTGCTGCTATGCTGGACGACATCCTTGTTATTCCTGGTTTGAAGACGGGGCGAATCCAATTAGTGAGTCTCAATGGCACTAATTGTCGTGTTAGTTCTGTGATAGCGTGCCATAAGGCTCCAATAGCGGCCATTGCAGTAAATGACCATCACATAGCAACCGCAAGCACGACGGGAACAATCGTGCGTCTATGGAGCCGAGCGGCCCCAGGATTGATGGAGCATGAGTTCCGGCGCGGGCTTGATAAAGCTGAAATATGGTCACTTGCTTTTTCGCCGTCCTCAAAGCTTGCGGTTCTCAGTGATAAAGCAACCTTGCATGTCTTCGACCCGTCTACGGGTAACGAAAGGCACGCCCTGTCTGGGCTTCCTATGGCCCCGCAATACTTCAAAAACGAGTGGAGTTCGACGCGTGCTCGGCTGAAGTATTCCACCGAGGGTGTTTTGGGTTGGACGTCTGAGTCGGCGTTGATAGTGGTGTGGAAAAAGGAAAAGAGATGGGAGAAGTATGCACTGCTCGGCGAAGGAAAGCGACTTGTGCGGGAGGCATGGCGAGAGATTCCCGAACGCAGCCTCTAGTACTACCCACTCGTATCACATTAGCGTGTCCGTGTTGCTCTGCAACTCAATACGGCATATATGTACGAGAATATGTACCATAGATTTTAATCATTCAATCGTTGGTGGGTTGAATGCGAGCCTCGAGTATCATCAGATTGCCACTATTTACATATTCGTGTAGTATCTCGATAAAGAATGCATCCTGAGGCGTCAATCCACCACTTCACACAAAATCTTATTATTCGTATAAGGAAACACTTCAAGGTTGTAGTCCCGCACAAACCTTTCGGCCTCCTTCTCACTTTTGAACCTTAAGAGTACAGGATTTCCTCCGTACCTCACATTTTCCATGGGCATGCGCTCTACAGCCAGCTTGTCGTCATCAACCAAATCATAGTCCCACAATACTCGGAGAATCGCATGCTCGGCAAAGCCGTGTGGGAAGCCTAGTGCTACCACATGGCATTTCCGTGGTACCTTGTCTGCAACCTTCTGCAGGTGCTCGGATTGAAACCCCTGAATCGAGGGTTGTGTGAAGCGCAGCTTCAAGGGAAATCCACACAGCTCGGACCCCAGCGTCTCTTTGTAGAAAGTTGCCGCGTCCTCTTTAGAGTCGAACTCAAGAAAATATCCCATCCACCGCGTAAGATTTGCTGGGTTTCGAGCTCTCGTGACGCGGAAGGAGATTCCTGGTGGACCGATACGCGCAAAATCAGAGTGTGAGAATGATAGGTCGATGCAGTACCAGTACAAGAGGTTCGTAATCTTGTCCGTGTGGAGAAACTTGGCGTTCGGTTCCGAGGGTGGTATAGAAGGGGTGTTCTCGGCAACAAAGGGGGCAGGTGCGACCGTCTCCTTTTTGAATAACGCTCTGATGAACTTGCGCAGCCCCTTTGGCTGTGCGACTTCCTCTACCATGCGCTTAGGCGGCCGCGGCGGAGGTATGTCGTCACGCCGAGGCACGGCTTTCGGCCGGTCCAGTTGCGACGCAGACTTATGAAGCAGGCGTAGTACGCCATTAGCTTTGCACAGCGGTCTGAAAGGCACTACAGGCCGCGCGAATGCAGCCATTGAGAGAGGCATGGCCGCGCCAAACATGGTGGTGGTCCCTCGTAAGGCCGATGTTATAAGAAGACTCAGGGTACGGAAAAGCCGGTCCGAAAACGTGTGGGGAAGGCGAAACACACATGGGGCGACAGCAAGAGAAAAGGCACCGAGGAACTACCGTCAAGTTGGACACGAACACATTCACTAAGCTAAATTTGCCGAGCCTCGAACGCCCGGTATGCACGAGCCCGACCGAACTCAGCACAAAGGGGAGCCAGTCTAATTAGCCTAGCCCTTTCCTGAGTGTCACAGGGCAGGGGTATTCCCGGACCCTGCCTGACTGCTGGCGTCGTCGGCCTTCCTTTCCCGCCCTCCTCTTTCTTCTTAAGCAAGCCTGCACGCGTGTAACACGAGGTAGTTCGTTCTTAACGGCCACCCACCCCGAGTGTTTTTCTTGTTCGAGTGGCGCATCTACCCCTCAGTGCTCAATTCGGCTGCTTGATGCAGAATTCTCAAGTTTGGACGTCCTCCTATCGCGGCGACGTTCCTAACCAGGGCGCCGCGCCCCTGACGGGCTCTTCCCCTGTGAGTGCCAAGGCCGCGTCGTTTTCGCACTCGCCCTCTGACCCCGCTCTCTACACTGATCGGCTGAGCCCACGAGCTGCGGGACCCGCCGCGCTCAGCTCCCCAACTCTTGGCGAGACCGATATCGCTCAGCCGCCGATAGCTTCGCTCAGCCCACCATCCTCTCGTCTTCCATCAGGTACCGGTATTTGGAGTCCACTTTATGGAACTGGTCGGCTCAGGGCTGCAGGTGGTGGCTCATTTGGTGCGTACGGCACCTATAACACTTTGGGCACTGGAGCCGCCAGTCACCGTTCGTCCGATGCGTCACAGAGTTCATTCGACTCCGAATTATATCGTAATGGTGGAATGGCATGGGGCTCTGCGGCGCGGCATGCTAGCTTTCCTTCGGCGGAGCCTGCCGTTTCCACAACACCTGCGGATAGAGAGCCGCTGTTTGCCTCGCTTTCGCCGCTTTCGCAGCCCCACGCTCCAGGGTCCCAACATATGGATTTCACGGCGCCGTCTTTCAGCATCTTAGAGCGTTTCTCATCGCTGGCAGATGCCACTCGCGCGGTAGAAGCTGCTGATCTGAAGAAGAGCCCCACGCCGACTCAGGCCACTCCTAATCCCGCCAATACATTGGCAGCACAGCAGCAACCAATAGCACCAGTAAGTGTCGCCTCCGGCTCTATTGCAACAGCAGCTGTCCCCGCAACATCTCCACAAACCCCACGCCTGTCTCCAAACATCCAACATTTAAAGACGACAATTCCCGTGCCAATCCCGAAGATGCTAACTCCTCCAAACGAGATTGATGCAGCACACAATGCTGCAACGCCTGCACCAGCGTTAACACCATCACAAGGAACAACGAGCCCACGAGGTGCAGCTCGGTCTTCATCACGAAATGCACAGATCCCGAGACGTAAGCGAGGCGAATCCCCCTTGTTAGATTTCTTCCGCTCGCCGCAGTCGCAGCAGTTGGATATAACCTCTGTCTTGGGTCGAGTTATGGAGGCAAGCACGGATCAGTATGGCTCGCGATTTATTCAGGACCGGCTAGCTTCTGCACCCGAATCTGTGAGGAGGCAGTTCTTTGTTGAGGCCCTTCCACATGTACTGGCCTTAGCTACTGATGTCTTTGGAAACTATGTGGTACAGCTACTCATCGAGCAAAACCCGCCCGAAGACAAAGAAGCTCTGGTTGCATGTCTGAAAGGTTCCATATTGGCGCTTTCGCTTCAAATGTACGGATGTCGTGTGGTTCAGATCGCCCTGCGCAATGTTTCCAAAGATTCCAGAAGCGCAATCGTTGCTGAGCTGAAAGGAAATGTTATTAAATGCGTTAAGGACCACAATGGAAATCATGTGGTACAAAAGGCGGTTGAATATGTGAACGCTGAAGACATCAGCTTCATTTACGAGGATATTTTAGGTCAACCGTTGTCCCTAGCACGGCACATGTACGGCTGTCGTGTCATCCAGCGCGCTTTGGAGTATTCGGGAAAGTCTGAAAAGGCTGAACTTTTGCGCTCGATCCGTGAAAACCTCGAGCTCCTCACGCTAGATCAGTATGGTAACTATGTGGTCCAGCATGTTGTCGAGAACGGGCCACACCGTGACCGCGAATTCATACTGAGTGAGCTAATACCGCGCGTGGTTGAGCTAAGTGGTCACAAATTTGCATCCAATGTGATAGAGAAGTGTTACATTAAGGGCTCGCCGAACCAACGCAGGGAGATGGTGCGAATAATCACGACGTCGGTAACCGAAGATACTAAGGAGCCTGTTGTGCTGGTTATGATGCGTGACCAGTACGCCAACTACGTCATCCAGCGCATCTTGGGCACGGCAAAGAATGAAGATTATGATATGCTCGCAAGAGCGGTCAAGAAAAACCTTCCCATTGTTAAGAAAGGCCAACATGGCAAGCATCTTCAGGCCATTGAACGTCGTTTGAAATAATTTAAGTGCCATATTGTATATGTTTGTAAATACTTGACTGATAGAATATAATGGCTACAGCAGCGCACTAAGAACGATGTCGCGCACTGCCTTTTTGATTTCGTTAAATGTTTTAGCCCCGCCGCGTTTGTCAGGCCAACACGATCAGCAGTTGTAACTATGACTCTCGGCCCGATCTCGCGCCCCTGCCCTAACATACTTGAACCGTAAACAATGTACAAGGCAGCGCTGCCAGTTGGAGGTGCTTGGAAGTCTCAAATATCGGCGTGGCTCGCTGAGGACTGCCCTTCTTTCGATATTGGGGGCCTGGTGGTCGGTGAGGACTCGAAGCATGCAACCCTTTACATGAAGGAAGCCGGTGTCCTAGCCGGCGTTCCGTTTGCGGAAGAGGCTTGGAAACAGTGCGGCCTTGAGTGGAGGTGGTATGGTGAGGAGGGCATTTATTACGACCCGAAGAACTCTGGTGGTAAAATTGCGCTAGCAGAAGTGTGGGGTCCCGCCAACCAACTTCTCCTGAGTGAACGAGTCGCCCTCAACATTATTTCGCGCAGCTCAGGTATCGCCACGCGTAGTAGGCGTGTTATGGAGCTCGCTAAGGATGCAGGTTACACTGGTACAATTGCTGGTACTCGTAAAACCACCCCAGGATTGCGCCTCGTTGAGAAATACGCAATGGCTGTCGGCGGCATTGATATGCATCGCTATGACCTCTCAAGCATGGTTATGCTAAAAGACAACCATATATGGTCTACGGGATCAATCACCAAAGCCGTTCAAAATGCCCGCAATTTTGGTGGCTTCGCTTTGAAAATTGAGGTGGAATGCCAGAACGAAGAGGAGGCGGATGAAGCTATCGCCGCAGGTGCGGACGTGGTAATGCTAGACAACTTTACTCCTGATGGCCTGCGAGTCGCTGCGAAGAGTTTGAAGAGTAAGCACGCTGGCAAGAACGTATTGCTAGAATGCTCAGGGGGTCTGACTGAGTCGAATATCTCGGGTTTTTTGTGTAGCGATATTGACATCTATTCAACGTCCTGGACTCACCAGGGAACCCCAGTCATTGATTTCTCTTTGAAGCTTATTCACTAAGTGATAGGTGTGTCTAGTTGTCTTTCTATGCTAATTTCTTTTCTATATGGTGTACCGCGTAAAGTCCATCCACCTGAGCAAAGCTAATTCCCTACCAGCAATATTTGACTCATCGGGATCATTTTCAGACGGGTCTTCAGTTGCATTATCAGATTGCTCTGCCTCGAGCTTCGCCTGGGAAACCCGTTCCCGCAGCTTCTGAATTAGCTGATATCGATAAATCCAATTGTCAGTATAATCACCACCCATGTTATGTATCGCAGCGTACTGGCTGGCCTTTAATCCCAGGTTTCGCACGAAAAGGGCTAAATTCGATTCAGACACGACCTTGAAATCGTATGCAGCAAGTGTGTTTTTCATACCGGGTTTACGATACGCCCGCACTTTCCAGTACCGCTGATCGTCTACCCTGGAGTACGTGGGAGTGATCACAATGTTGATGAAGTTAAATTGAGACTTGACCACATCAAACTCAAAGTCTTGACCGCTTTCGTCAAAATAGATGTTAACAAAATTGTTCCCGATATGCCGCTTTTTAGAGGCAAACCCAGTATCGCCGGCTTGGGCTGGCATCATCGTGATGGTGTGAAAAATGATTTGCGAAATTTTTGAGCTCCAAGCAATGGCAAACTCACCGTCAAGATCCTGCTCAGTATCAAGACCACCCACGTAGAATACTCGATGATTGCGCAGCCTTATCAAAACGCCGATATTGCTTAGGAATTCTCTGTATGCAACCGAGCCGCTTGAGTTCTTCAGAATCTCGAGTTCCGTTTTTTGCCCTGGTGCCACGTATATGATGCCAATCTTGTGAAAGTCTACAATCGGCACACGATCAATCGCAGAAAGGGCACGATTGGAGGCCACATCTTCTGGAATTGGCATGGGGACAACTGTTCCATGCAACGCAGAAGGAGTTGATGGTAGAGCCGTAATGCTGCTCAGACTCGTCGCTCCAGATGCATCAGCCTCATCACCGATGTAGCTGAAAGTCCCTAGACCGAGCTGGCCACAGAGCAAGTAGAAATTTGACGAATAATAGCCATTCTCGTCCTCTTCCTCTGCGTCCATTCCCGTACTTGTCGCATCTGCAGACGGTACACTAGGTTTGAGTTGTGTCGTGAAAACGCCAGCGGGTCGCCTAACGATGCGGATCCCATCCCCTGTACGACGATTACACCATATCTCAACAATAGCAACTCCGCGCAACCACCGTCGTACATCCCACCCTTCGCGCCTTTTAGGAAGTGCATCCATATTCACTCGGAGTGGCATGTCAGAATATGCAAAACGGTTAATCATGTCGTAGGTGACCATGCTTGTAGGATCAACACCTCCGGGATTATGATCAGCCAGGATAAGTGATCTCACAAGGTACGGAACAATCTCTCGACGACTTGAGAGACTCATGCTCAAAAATAGATTCGCCACTGCGGAGTATGCCAGTTTCAATAGCCATTGAGCGCCGACTTCTGTATGGGTGGTTGATAGTTGCAAGAGGTCATTGGCGCTCTGTATGAATGAAAAGCACATACCAAAAACACGCTTGTAATCTTGTTGCGTGAAGTTCTTCGTGAGTGAACCTTCAAGACTCAAGCTCAGTAAAAAGTCTAAAATGTACATGCTTGAGTCACGGTTGGTGATTTTCAATTGGAAGCGACTCAGAATCTGAGGTAGGTAACGTTGAATCGATGATGGGCACTCGTAACAGCACACAGTGAAGCAGTGCACTGGCCAGCAAGCGGTCAGGTTATACTGAGACATCGCCACCACAAGTGTGTACACAAGACGGTCATTCTCTGCCTTCTGAAACAGTTGCTTATTTGGAAGCAGCACTGTTAATATATGCACACAAATGCATACTGCAGCTTGTTTTTTAGAAGTTGGAGGACCTAATGGCATTTCGCTACCACCTGTGGCCACATGGTGAAGTAAAGCATCTCGAATTTCCATCATGACGCTCAGAGCGCGTGGGTTACTTGAGTCGAAAAACATACGGTAATGGGTCAAATGAGAGGCTGCATTGATCAACGTTACAACAAAAGTGCGTTCACTAGCACCCGACTGACGACATTGGAAAGCTGCTAGCATAATTTCGAGAACAGGCACCATATCCAGCGTGGCCGGCCACTCCTCCTCTTGCTGTACCACAGCTTTCAGCACAAGTGATGGTTCCGAAGTTGTACGCGCCAGAGCTTCTGGCGCCGCCTCCTGCATGTCACGAAGCGCCTCTCCATAGGTATGCTCGATCAGAGGCTCAACGAACATCAGCCTATCCCAGCGATCCGTCCTAAGGCGGCACAATATAGCCCAAGCTCGAGCGAAAACTTCCCCAGTTTCTAACGAATTGCGGGCAACGTCAACTAAAGCATCATATAATTTCATCGCCTGGCTACCGAATGCTCTAAATGAGCGTAAAAACGCATCGACAATAACATCTACAGCACATACGCGTGAATCTAAACTCACATCACGGCTTATAGCAGTGACAACAAGCTGTGACGTCGCGCAGCCGAATACTTCTTGATTGTTCATGAAAGCTAGCAGCTCATAGATCTGCAGGAGCTCTTCTTTCATTGCGATATCAGCATGTCGGAAGCTCGCAAAAGTCATCTCTGTGATCCATAAAAGGTGCTTTGTATCAACCCAGCCCTCGCGCTCTGAATCCAGCGCATAAACATTCTTGATGATTCGCAAAAGATGAATACGAGATGGTCCCGTACGACTCAACAATAGAGCATTGATCAAAGCTTTCAAATGTTCATACCACCTAGGTACACCAGGAGTGCAAAAATGTAAATGTTCGATACTCTTGAGTAGACTTTCACATGCCTCTTCATCTATGAACTGTGAAAGTTCTATGCAGACAGTGACAGCGTCCTCTGATACGGTTGTTGAATTTTTCCCTATCAGAGACTTCGTGAGAGCGGTCGCAATCTTTCCAATTTTCGTGCGCAGAATAGTCAAACTCTCAATATCTAAACCACTAGGAATATCGGGAGACTGTTTTGTGTCGCGGTCTCCCGAACTCTCCTCAGATCGTGGCGTGTGCTCTAGTTTTTGGCCGCCAGGTGAATTTTGGCGAGACGCCTGTGAGGCACCGTGAGAGAGATACGGCCGTGAGGAGATATTATTCGAAATGTCAGACCTGGACTCAGCGAGCATTTTAGTGAATTTGCTGTGAAGCGAATCAAGCGCTCTATATATGGTGTGTGGTGTTCCGGGAAAGATGTTCTCGGACTGCCACAGCCACATACTCGAATAGGGACCTGCCATATTTGTGAATTGACTCACTAGCTCAAGTGTTGCATCAGTCACAGCAAGAATCACCTTCATTGGCGTAGATGAATCTTGTAAAACATGGTAATATGCTTCGGACACCTCTACAACAGGAACATCATCATTCACAAGCTCTGTTTGGTCACTTTGGGGCTTCATCTGCGGCGATTGAGGGGCAGAATGTGGAGTCTGGGGTTTTGAGGACGTTTGAGGTGGATATCTATCGTCCTCGATGATACCTATACCTCGCCTTTTGGCTTGACTTCGTAGACTGAGATTTTTTTCGGATTCGACAAGTATGTCCTTTAGTATTGTCGCCGCAACGACCCGCATACCTTGAGTAATGTCTCGAGTGGGGCTATCAAGAATGCGGCAGAGACGTATAAATGTCGAGCTTCGCAGGTGGCTCGAACACAACCCCCAAATAATGGACCTTGATTGATCGCGCAGAGCAGGGATCATTGAGTTAATCCCGCATAGAACCTCAAGCACAGGTTGAAGGACCGTCGCTGGGAACAGGCCAAACGCCATTACAGCATCTATAAGTGAAAGGCACAAATGGCAGTCTTCCACCTCTGATGTATTGCGAACTATTGCCACAACACAAAGAAGTAAATTCTCGATTTCAATAGGCTCCCAAATAGCCATGTTGAACTTCAACGTGTTGGCTGTATACATCAGCAAGCGATGAAAAGACTGTTCTGTTGTGGTGCCCCATTGAGCAGCTACATCCTTAGAGTTTGGTGTAGCTCGTATTTCCTGTGCTCTCACGGCCAAAAGTTGAATCCAGCTCACAAGTACTTCAGGTAGGTTACGCGGATTTCCACCACCCGCGATGAAACGGCCATTCTTTGTCAAATGTTCTAAACAGAGAAGGATGAGATCAAAATCCTCAATGTTCGACTGTGCAACCACAACATGGTAGTACACGGCAAAGGCGGAATTGTTAATTTCTTCACGATCGATGCAACTAAGGGTCAATTTCCAACCGGCACGACGTACTTCAGCTGGATTGTCAAGATCCAGCAAGCACTTTACTGAATACCAAATCTCAGTTACCGAGGAAAGTACTTGGAACTCGACGTAAGAGCGAACAACTTCAGCAGCCGTGATGCGATTGCTTGCCGACGATCCGGCATCGTTGATGATGGAAGCCATCTGATCTATCTGATTAGAGACACCAGCAACAACGTCACTGATCCCACTCTGGCCCTGTGAACTAGGCACGCGGCGCCCGCGCTTTCTCAGTGAGAACATTGTTCGACTCGACTGGAATCGAACCCAACTATGGAGGGTGGTCCGGCTATTCAAGGTGTGTGGTACGTGGGTTAGGCCCGATTACGCTGCAAATAATACACCACACCCCTGGTCCCCATGCGCAGCATGTACATATATGCGGTAAATTTCCGGATCTGGTCTTCAGACTCGCAGAATGGTAGAAATCATGAATTAGTTCCCTGGGCCCGCGCGATATTTTGTAGAGTTCCATTACCGGCCCCTTGTCTTCGCGCAATATTTGGTAAACACTGACAGGCAGATCTAATAGTAGGGAAGAAGTGCAACTATTCACCAGCAGATGTTGCTGAAAATGAGTTTCACAACTAGTTATAAACCATTCTCTTGAATTGCCTGAATAGTTGGCTAATAGTTTTGTTATATTTACTGCGTCCTTAAAGCCACAATGCAGACGCTATAAGTCACACGAGTAACTTTTTACCACTTTGTGGGTCAAGACATCAGTCTGCCAAGAGAGCAACTAACTAGTTATGATAAAAACAACAGGATCAACTCTTCGAGTGATCAAGCATCAAAACAATAAATAGCGCCGTGTTTCTATCTTACTGCGTCAACAATCCTGGTTACCTCTCTATTTATCATGCGTCGATTGTAACCCTAAACCAGGAGAAGACGATCTGTGACTTACCTAACCGAAATATCGAGGACCTCGTCGTCAACACTGCCAGACTTGAAACCAAGTTAGCGTCGGGTTTAGTTGGTTGAAATTATGTCCAAGCGCGAGGAAGAATTGCTCGATTACTCTGACACCGAGGAGACCACCGTCCCGACCTCGACGGCCGCTTCCGGCGAGGCCAACGGCGCTTCGAACGGCGCTGAGGGCACGGCGGCGGCTGGCGGCGCAACAGAGGCCGGCAGCGGCTCTGCTGCCGGTGGTGGTGCTGCCAAAGGATCGTACGTGGGCGTACACGCGACTTCTTTTAAGGATTTCCTGCTTAAGCCGGAGCTGCTGCGCGCTATTGTCGACAACGGATTCGAGCACCCTAGCGAGGTTCAGCAGATTTGTATCCCCCAAAGTATCCATGGTATGGATGTAATCTGCCAGGCTAAGTCGGGTCTGGGTAAGACTGCTGTGTTTGTGCTGTCGACGCTGCAGCAGCTTGACCCTGTGCCAGGTGAGGTGAGCGTGCTGGTGATATGCCACACTCGTGAGCTTGCGTGTCAGATCAAGAATGAGTATGACCGCTTCTCGAAGTATCTGCCTGATGTGCGCACCGAGGTCCTTTATGGCGGTGAAACTGATACAAAGAAGGACAAGAAGCGCATTGAGGAGAAGCAGCCCAATGTGATTGTCGGAACCCCTGGCCGTCTTGTATCCCTCGTTCGCGAGAAGGCTCTGCGTTTGAAGTCGTTGAAGGCTTTCGTTGTTGACGAATGCGACCGTGTTCTGGAGAGTTTGAGCATGCGTCGTGATGTGCAGGATATCTTCCGTGAGACGCCACACACGAAGCAGGTGATGATGTTTTCTGCCACACTGTCGGCCGAGATTCGCCCCGTGGTCAAGAAGTTCATGCAGAACCCTCTCGAGCTTTATGTCGACGATGACTCGAAGCTGACGCTGCACGGTCTCCAGCAATACTATGTCAAGCTTGAGGAGCGTGAAAAGAACCGCAAGCTAAACGAGCTGCTTGATAACCTCGAGTTCAATCAGGTTATCATCTTTGTACGTTCGTCAGCGCGCGCGAACCAGCTGAACAAGCTTCTCAATGAGTCCTCATTCCCTTCGATTGCCGTGAACGGTGCAATGAAGCAGGAGGACCGTATCGCGCGTTACAAAGAGTTCAAGGAGTTCAACAAGCGCATCTGCGTAGCCACGGATGTCTTTGGCCGCGGTATTGATATCGAGCGCATCAACCTGGCTATCAACTATGATATGCCCCGCGAGGCAGATCAGTATCTGCACCGCGTTGGTCGTGCGGGCCGCTTCGGTACTAAAGGTGTTGCTGTCTCGTTCGTGACCACTGAGGAGGATACTAAGGTGCTGGAGGATGTGCAAGGACGCTTCAGTGTCAAGATCCCCGAGTTCCCTGCCGAGGGCGTTGATCCATCGACGTACATGAACGCCTAAAAAATAGACGGTTTTAAAAATCCTTTGTGTTGATTATAATTGCTATCTTAATTTCCCGTTAAATATGATTAACCGGTCTGCCATGCTCGCTCCGGAGTACGATCACGCGTGTAGCCAGTAAAAATAATACGGCACGGAGTGTTAAGGTCTATTCATATATCATAGTGTGCAGAAGTGCGATAGATGTCTTCTTTATGGCGACTTAACTCCGCTCAATATCGTGCCGGCCACTAGGATTCCTCGGAATACGATATAGAGAGCAGGTCTCGCCCATGCCCCTGGGGCAAGGGTACCACATTGGGGACCCCGAAGAATTAATCATAGCCTCCTCAGCTTAAGACAAAAAGTAACTAACCACAAGCGTTAACTTTGACTCACCAAGATGGAAAAAATTATTGGCGCTTCGAAACGCGTGTGCCCCTTCCTGGCCTCCGCATCCGCCAGCTCGTTACGCCGGATCTCTGAGACTCAGGGCCTTTCCGCTGTCGCGCGTGGCTGCCCTGTCATGCACAATGCAATGGCTGCTCGCCAGTATTCTGTACAGGCTCAGGCAGCCGAGCCCAAGTCCTCCAAGCCGAGTGAGCCGGAGTTTCCGGCCACTGACTCTATTCGCGATGTTGAGGATAACTCTGGTGGACGCGCTACCGGTGATGTCTTGTCTGACAAGCGCCCCTTGTCTCCGTACGAAGCACAGTACGCTGCTGATTTGGCCAAGAAACGTGAGGACAAGAGCTACCGGTTCTTTAACAATGTCAATCGGCTTGCCTCAGAGTTCCCGCGCGCTCATCTTGCTAAGGACTCGGATAAGGTCACTGTTTGGTGTGCCAATGATTACTTGGGCATGGGAAGCCATCCCGAGGTGCTTGCGGCTGGGCACACGGCTCTCGATAAGTACGGAGCTGGAGCTGGAGGGACGCGCAATATAGCTGGCCACAATCGTCATGCTGTCCAGCTCGAGAAAGCCCTGGCAGACTTGCACAAGAAAGACGGAGCTCTGGTGTTCAGTTCATGCTTCGTTGCAAACGATGCTGTGCTCACTCTGCTTGGGCGTCGTTTCCCTGACCTTGTCTACTTCAGTGATGAGATGAACCATGCCTCAATGATTCAGGGAATTCGCAATTCACGAACGCGCAAGGTCATTTGGCGTCACAACGACGTTAAGGACCTCGAGGATAAGTTGGCTAGTTTTCCGTTGGATACCCCCAAGGTTATTGCGTTCGAGTCTGTTTATTCTATGAGTGGGTCCGTGGCGCCAATTGAGGCTATCTGTGATCTTGCCGAGAAGTATGGAGCTCTGACATTTTTGGATGAAGTCCACGCAGTCGGTATGTATGGCCCACGTGGCGCAGGCATAGCCGAGCACTTGGACTTCGAGTATCACGCTACTGGTGGTAACGCACCGCTTGGTCGCTCTGGTCGCAAGCAAGCTGTCAGTGAACGTGTTGACATTATTTCAGGAACCTTAGGCAAAGCATTTGGTGCTGTTGGCGGCTATGTAGCGGGCTCGGCCAATTTCATAGACTGGTCTCGATCGTACGCGCCCGGTTTCATTTTCACCACTACTCTTCCCCCCAGTGTCATGGCTAGTGCTGAGGCAGCCATTAAGGTGCAAACGCGGTCAAATGCGAGTCGCTACCAACAACAGCGCACTACCCGCTATGTGAAGGAGCAACTTGCTAAACGTGGTATCCCTGTTGTTCCAAACCCAGCTCACATCTGCGCGGTTTTCATTGGAGATGCCGCTCAGGCTAAGCGCGCCAGCGACCTGCTTCTTGAGAAGCATCGAATCTATGTGCAAGCGATTAACTTTCCGACGGTTGCGATGGGCGAAGAGCGGTTGCGCTGCACTCCGACCCCGGGTCACTCTCGAGAGTTGTGTGACGAACTTGTGAATGCGTTGGATTCTGTGTTCACAGATTTGAAACTTAACCGCGTCGAAGACTGGCTTGCTAAGGGCCGTGATTTTGCCACGGTCCCTGAACCGTTGTGGACGGAAGAGCAGCTCAAATTTTGAGTGAGTACTAACCTGAAATAGTTTGTTAGATGAGATATATAGCTTTTCTACTAGATTCCCAGTTCTGGAAAGCATTTTACTGAAGGGGATTATTACTCCTCGACACGAAGGGGAACCTCATGCCGGTGCGCGGTGGCCAGCTTCGCTAACTACTACGTGGACAGGAACTGAGGCGGCTTTAGCGCGACCTAGAAAATGCAGGTGGACTGGCAGTTCAGTTTTTTAGAGTCATTGTGTCAGGTTGGGCCGTGACTACTACAACAAGCCCATGCAGCAAACAAGTCAGACGACGAACTACTGCAGATAACCCAGCAGAGAACTATAAGGCTCTAATTAAAGATATATACAAATTGAAAAAGGGTGACTTTAGCGCCGAAACGCATCAAGTCGGCACCATTGTTTCACACTATTTACTCGGTTTGCTTTCACTTTCTTGCTCACCCTTGTGTCTCCATACCTCTTGAGCTTGTTGTACGTTCCGTTTTCCACGGTGCATGCGGAAGCGGCATTGTTCCCACGTAACAACTGAGCCAACTAAGAAGCCTCCACACAACCAATTTACAGCCCTGGGTACAGACCTACGAGCCGCGAGAATGACGCTTCCCGCCACTGCGCCCATTCCCATGCCAGTGAGCATAGCTGTGCGGAAGCAAGGCATCTGGGGCATTGACTTGAAGTCGTCAGTGGAAATCGACTTGAGTGCTCGGCGTAGGCTGGGCCGCATGCGCTCGCGGGTTTCTATAGCCTGCTCGACATTGTCTTCAAATTTCGCAGGCAAGTCCTCAAGCGTCTTGGGCTGAGAATCCTGCTCTGAATGCTTTGACTCGTCCTTTCTCCACCAGCCCCATATTCTCATTGCCAAAATTACTTTTGCACGTGAGCACGCGATTCTATAAACCGCGTGGGAAAGTACTACAATCTAAACTTCGTAGCATTATTCCGGGATAATTTGCATGCTCCTCGTTATATTTATATGCTAATATAATCCTGTGATTTAAAAGATCTGAAACTACTGCGGCCTGAAAATGCTAGTTAGCAAAACATGCACAGTGTGGTTAGCGCCTGCGCGGGCTTTCCTTGACCGCTTCCTTCGCACTCTTCACAACTAGCTCAGCAGCCTGCTTGATTTCAGACGTACTCAAAGCGTTAGGCAAGTACAGCTTGATGGCGTTCACAGGCCCGAAGGTCTCGTATTCGGCAATTTGGCCGAGTCGTGCAACAAGCAGGCCGTTCTTACGCGTATGGTTGATGAAGCGATGGAGTAAGTCATGCACAGCAGCATCATTGTCGTCTTCTACACTATTCCCACCATTGATCCTGAAAATCACTATTGGAGAATCCTTGCGAGAAATGAGATCGATTGCCGAAGCGCGCTGCAAGATATTCGTGAAAGTTTCGGCCTTAGTTCGCAGACTAGCTACGCGCTCGGAGTACTCACCATCGCGCATCTTATCAGCAACAAGAGATGTGCAACCTGCCAGATATGGAGGCTCTGTGGCGGAGAATGTATAGGCCAAGGATACGATGCGCTGGTGCTCGACCACAGCCTTATCTCCCGCACAGAAGCCGCCATAGGTGCCCATTCCAGCAGCGAGCGAACCGATAGTCACTTCTACATCCTTACGGTCTACGCCTTGCTCTTCTACAAGGCCACGCCCGGTTTTCCCAAGCACGCCTAACGACCACGACTCATCAAGAATGAGTCGGAACTTGAAGCGTTTCTTGAGTTCAATGATCTTCGCAAGATCCGGCGAGTTTCCAGTGTATTCAAAAAGACCCTCGGTGATGATAAAGCGTCGCGGCAAACGTCCACGGCCACGGTGGAGAGACACGGCCTTTGACAGCTGACGCTCGAGGTCCTCCATGTCGTTATGGGCAAAATATAGCACCTTCGAGCGCGACAGCTGAATACCACGCTGCAAGGCCATGTTAACTGCGTCATCGACTACCAAAACGTCACCACGCTTTGCGAAACATGGCACAACGCTTTGCGCGGTGGCCAGTCCTTGACTGTACAAAATAGCGTTCTCCGTGCCGAGCAGACGCGCAAGAGCGATTTCACAGTTTGTGTGGATGTCCTCGTTACCATAGAATCCAGCGGGTCCACAAGATCCAACACCGTAGTAACGCAGCTTTTCGACGGCTAGCTTCTTAAATTCGGGGTCCGTCGACACACCGTGCAAGTCAGTAGAAGTGAGGTTCAAGAACTTTCGCTCATCTCCCTCGATCGTCACATATGCCTGGTTCGCGCTCGTAAGCACTGGCACCTCGGTCAACAGGTCCTCATCACGGCTCGAAAGGGGCTCGATTAACGGCTCCGGGCGCCACTCTGCAATGAGCTCATCCACCTCCTCGTCGCTGAGCTTAATGTAGTCACGCTTTGAATACGACTGCTTGGAGGCCAGAAAATATCTCACAGCGAACAGGAACAACAAAATCTCAAAGGCAGTACGGGCGGGATCATTTTGGTGCGACGCCGCTATGTAACGGCCCACGTATGACGAGCCCGGTATCTTGGCCACGACCCCGAGGATGCTGCGGACATACTGCTCCACAGTGGACCCAACCTTATGCGCGAGCTGGTCCATAGGCAGCGAACGGAGCGGAGATAGGGGTGTCCTCGGCGTAAACGGGCTCATTCTGTTTTGTCAGGGAACACGCGCAGCGGTCACGTGCTAAACGCGTCTTCACGTAATGATACTAACCCATGTTTAAGGTGGCTCACCGTGTGGAGGCAGGCTAGGTGCTGTCGGATTCGAGGGCGAGTCGCGCTCTCAAACCCAGTGACTCTTCGAAATCGAGTTGTGAAAGACAAAAGAAGCTCAATGGTTTGCACTTAAGAAATATATATATACCATTCAGGGACGAGCTAAGTTTTCATTTTGCCTCGCGAAACATACCACTTAGACTGGAATTAGGACTTTTTTCCCGAGTTACTAGCGCAATGAGTATACTAGAAGCTAGCCTCTAACGCCCTACAGAGAGGATCCAGAATCGCTCAAATCGAACACACATTTTACTGATAAACTGGGTACCAAAATTTGCTTCCTAAGTGGTGAGTTATTATTGTTCAAATTTTTGCGTGCGTCAGTTTTGAGCGAGTTTATCATCGTTTTATACGCGATAGACTGGCTTACTGCTGCTGTCAGTAGTCAGAGCCGCCCGCTGGAGCCCTGCACAGATGGTCCCCGGTTCCTTGCCCAGTTAGGCATAATACCCTATCCCAGATTGCGTCTAATCCCGTGAAATTGCGCTCTCGCATGGTGGCCTTTGAATCGTCACCAATATAAAAAGACAAGTGAAATTCTATTTTTCATTGGTAAGTTCACCTATAACCGCAGTATGTCGCAGCAAACTCTCCGCCTTGGCTCTATCGCGCCCGATTTCGAGGCTGACACGTCTAACGGTCCCATCAGCTTCCACAAATACCTTGGTGATTCGTGGGGCATTTTGTTCAGCCACCCTGACGACTTCACTCCTGTGTGCACGACTGAGCTGGGCGCTTTCGCCAAGCTTGAGCCTGAGTTCGCTAAGCGCAACGTCAAGTTGGTTGGTCTTAGTGCCAACGATACGTCGTCTCACAAGGCTTGGATCAAGGACATCGATGAGGTGAGTGGCTCCAAGCTGTCCTTCCCCATCGTGGCTGATCCTAAGCGTGAGATTGCGCTTGCATACGACATGATTGACCACCAGGATGCGACCAACGTTGACTCGAAGGGTCTGGCTTTGACCATCCGCTCTGTGTTCATCATCGACCCGTCCAAGAAGATTCGCCTTATTCTCGCTTACCCCGCGTCCACTGGTCGCAACACGGCTGAGGTTTTGCGTGTTGTGGACTCGCTTCAGACTGGTGACAAGCACCGCGTCACGACACCCATCAACTGGACGCCTGGTGATGATGTCATTGTTGCCCCCAGCGTCAGCGACGAGGAGGCCAAGAAGATCTTCCCCAAGTTCCGTACTGTGAAGCCGTACCTGCGTTTCACGCCTCTCGAGCAGTAAGTAGCTCTCTTTTCATCGCTTTTGGTAGTGCACTAGCTAACTCTTGACCGCAGATCAAGATCTTCGAAACTGTGAGCAGTTTTAGTGTATATACAAGAACCGGCTTAATTTAAATACGACACCTTTTCTTTGATGATGTTGTTGTTCAATGCTCATCATCTACATGTAGGTATTGTCATATCAGACGGTGATAGGTCGCGCGGCAATTCATGCATGTTGCACTAAAAAACAAGCGGCACAATTTGTGAAGCTCAGGCTACATTCTATGGTATCCAGCCTCTATGTGCAAGCATTTCGGGAAGCCGCCTTAACATGCCTGTCCCGACACCGTGTTTAAATTTGTTGTCTTTGAGCAGTTCTTGGAAAGGTGTGGTTAGATTTTTCGCGCTATTGATCTTCTTGCGCAATTAAGATATTGGTTTACACAATGTCGTACAACCGATCATATTGGAGCTCCTGCGGTTAGTTGGTAGCTGCCCAAATGCTCCTTGAGCTCTCTCTATTTATCGAGCTGCCAAATAGCAAAACGGCACGAACGTCTAGATGTTCTTGTAAATGGAAGACAGTGTACAAGCTCAAAATTCTCGCTAGTGTCAACCTACTATTTTTAGATAGCCAACAACGGTGTAGAGTGATAGCTAATATATCTCTACCTAGGTCTGATGGAAGCAGTCTCCCGGCATTAGTGTCTCTCTATAGATATATAGGGCTTGGGTTTGTCGCGATTCTGTTTGAACCGCCGCGATGATCCATGTTCTGGGGGGAGGCAACATAGGAAGCCTCACGGCGGTAGCGCTGTCACAGAGCCATGCCGTTAAGCTTTTACTAAAGCCCTCGAATCTCAAAAAATATAAAGGCATAGGCGAGACGTTACAAATACACACACCACGCGTTGGCGGTGCATTGTGGCAGTGCCACGTTCCGGGAATGACGCGTGAGGAAGTAGACCAGCCCATCAAGCAACTTGTTGTAACACTGAAGGCATTCGCTGTATCTCGTGTGCTTAAAGACTATTTGCCCTTTTTGAATCGTGAATCGGAAATTCTATTATTGCATAATGGCATGGGGGTTGCCGACGAGATTCGACGACTTTGGCCTGAAGGCGAAGGCCCTCAGCTCTCCTTTGGTGTCACAGATGCAGGTGTTAAGCAGTTATCCCCTATTGGATCGTTTGCGTATACTGGGAATGGCGTGCTGCGCGTGTGCGGGCAAGGCGAACTTGTGAACGCTTTCGAGAGCCTGCCCGAGCTTCTTGTCACTGAGAGGCTTAGCAGAAATGACTTTCTAATAGCCCAACATGAGAAACTGGTGGTTAATGCTGTGATTAACCCTCTAACGGCCATTTTATCGTGCTCTAATGGCTCTTTGTTGGGCTTAGACCGACATCACTTGATTCCACGCCTTGTTAATGAGTGCTGTCGTGTTTTGAATCTTGACGCGACCCGCATGCTGGGTGTCGTCCATGATGTGTTGGAAAAGACGTCAGGAAACACGTCGTCTATGTTGGCCGATGTCGAGCAGGGTCGACCTTCCGAGGTGGACTACATAAACGGTTACATCGCCCGCCGTGCTCGCGAACAGGGCGTAGGAGCACCGCTCAATAAACTACTGCGAGATCTCGTTCTTATGCGCACAAAACAAACGCGACACGAACTGGAAACAATTATTCCACTAGAGCTTGACTAGACCTTCTCCATTATTTGTATATAGCCTTCATAAAGCATTCGCAACTGTACGTTTTTGACTGTCGCTTGCATTGCACGCGACTTTTCGAGTGCAGACTTGACAATTTTTTTCACAAGCTTCGCCGTTCCGTCCATAAACGTCTGACCGTCGTAATAACCATTTATCAGTGCCTTCACCGGCCCCAAAGATGGTGCCTGTGCGGCAGCTAGTGCAACCTCAATGCGAAAGCTAGGTTCTCCGTTAGAATTTAAGGTCCAATCACCATAATATCCCTCACTCTCTAGAAATTCTTTACAATGGTTCACCATTGGTGCCACATATTCCGTCACATCAACGAACTCCCACATATTCGGGCTCATAGTGAATCCATACTCGGCAAGAAGAAACCCGTTCTCTCTAGGACCATAACAAAACGTTAGCTCTGTAGACGGCGCGTATGAGTGCGTTGCCGTAGCTGATATACCTTTCAAAGATACATCCACTGAGAGACCAAAAGATTGGTTATCCGTATGGTTCAAGAAATCGATGCCCGGTGCTAATGTCATGCCGCCTTTTGCCCAGTACAAACACCTCGAATTTACCGCAAGCCAGGACCATGCGGCATCACTAAAATTGAGATCATTATTTTTGGCAAAGGCTTCAATGTCAGCTAGTTGATTAGCCACGGTCTGTCGATATCGCTCTGGAAGCTCCTGCTGCTCAGCTAATGGCCAAAGTACAGGTAAAAACGAGAAATCATTGGGCATTGACATCACCCACGCATCTTCATAAGAACGGCGCCGCAGCAGCTCAAGGGCCAGCAATTCGTGTGTCTCTAATGGCACGTTTCCATCACATTTTTCGTTTATTGTATCAACATTCACAAGCATTTTTGCAGGCACAAAAATCACCATCTCCCCGGCCCCAATGGGTTCAACACTTACTACGCTGTTTCCCTGGCCCGGTACATTTTGAACAGCGAGTTTCGGCGACCAAAAAAATTGCGGATCAGCGGCCCTGAGCTGGGCAATGGCCTCCATCCAACTGCCTTCACTTGCGAGAACCCACCAAGCGGAGTGAAATTTTGTTTCTTAGTCGCCGTCCATGGTACGATATTTCCCGGTGGTTAAGACCTCATACGCGGCGGCAGACGCTGCACAGCACCGCGTGGCTCGAGCGCTGCTTGATGCAAAAAAAACAGGCGGACCTGCTGCCTCGATGGCTTTTCTTGGGTACGAAATGGATCCGACCTACACAACTGGAAGAAGGCAAATTGGAAAGCTTTCATCAAGCGAGCAGCAGTACTTAAGGGCCGAAGGGCGAGCTAAGTTCATTGAGACTGGCCGGGGTGGGCATACAACTTTTCATGGGCCGGGCCAGGTTGTAATATACCCCATACTTGACCTACAGGCACTTAAAATCCGGGTCAGAGACTACGTTTGCATATTAGAAAAAAGCATTGTGGCGGTTTTGTCTAGAGATTATGGCGTGAATGCCGAGCAGAGAACTGGGGCAGGACTGAACGGTGTGTGGATAGCTGACACGCAGAATAAAATTGCATCTGTGGGCGTGCATGTTCAGCGCAGCGTCACAACACATGGTCTTGCTTTGAATGTGGCCACCGATCCATTTTGGTTTGATCGCATTGTTGCCTGCAACCTTCCAGATGCACAAATGGTGTCGCTGGCTACCTACACTGCTTCAACACCATCGCTACAAGACGTCTCTTCGCAACTCGTGCAGGAAATTGCTCACAGGCTCGGTATACAGGTAGAGATGCAATCACCAGAAGCATCACTGGAATTTCTCAACGCCACGTCTGCAAGACATTGACAAGACCCCGCGCGTTGAAATTAATCCATTCCCCGATGCTGCTTTCCGCGTACTCCGCCTTCTCAAGACCGTTGAGTAACTTTGCTGTAAATTTCATAGTATCCTTAAAGTTTTGTGAGCCGTCACGCGACTGAAACGCCTCGCACATACTATAGATCCCTGCCAGGGCCGCTCTTCTGCTGTACCATGTGGTATCAGTGCTTCGGTCCCCAGCCTTATACCAAATTTCATCGCTGATCTCGCCAAGTGCTTCGAACGTTGAGCTTGCTGGGTGTGTTTTGAGAACAATGGCGATCCCTGATGCCACATTGGCGGCACCGATCTCACGGTTTAACCCGAGACGGTATAGAAGCAATTCACGTACTTTAGGGAAAACTCCCGCTGCTTTCGAATTATGTGCAGAAAGCTTCGCGAGCTGGGTTTTATAGTAAAACCTCACGAGGTCGTCTGCCGCATACATTGACGTCGCTTGGTCGCTCAGGCCCAGTCCCCTGCAGCCCTCAACTAGCGCCGCTTCCCATCCGTGCTGTGGCACAAATGGTAAAGCCCGCTTCAACACGGTTTCACTGGAAAAAGTGGAGAGTGAGCGAGTCGTTTGAATGTTGGCCAACGGCTTCAGACGTAGCATCATTGATTGATGTATATCAGATTGTCTCTACGCCATAAGTTTCGAGGGCATGGGCAATACGAGCTATATGATATTGGGTTAGGTCTATTCACAGACCATTCTCCATAAGGGCCGGCGAATCACCGCTTCTTTGGATATTTCCTTAGATCCTGTTCGCCTGCGCACTCGAAACTCGGGCCCAGTCACGTTTCTCTGCATATAATCGACAGCACTTTCCATATTTATACATAGGCAGCGCTAGTATACACATGCAGGTACAGATGCATCCATAAACAATGAACGTTGTGCGATCACCATCTTTGTGCAAGAATTGTGGAACAAAGCATGAAAATGCAAATCCTAATAAGTTCTTTAAGACGTTCAACGAAATTAAGCACTCAATAGTCAATTCACGATAGCAATCCAAGACGTATTGTATAGCTATTGTGCATGACAATGATGTGCCAAAACCAAGAATTGCAAGAAAAACAGCTGGTACTATCCATAAGTCACCATCATACACACTCCAACCGAATCCAAAAAGTCCTATGGTCATTGAGACCATGACGAGCGGAATCATGATAAGTCGAAATTCCGGCTCGAACCAGCCGTTGTGATATCTGCACATTCTTTTGACCATGATTTCAGTCAGCTTACCGCCTCCAGCGGACCCGAGAGTCCCACCAATAAATAGCGGAATATACAGCAAACCAATAGACCTCTGCGAAAAATGGTAGACCTTACTTGAAAAAATGGATGAGATGGTCTCGGCAATGACCGTTAGCCATACAACACTGCTTGCATAAAGCAATGCAGCATAGAGAACCGGTAAATATGCGTAAAGTACAAGGGGCCGAGTTACTATTCGCAGAAAGGACTCGTTTGATCGGCGCCCAGATGAGAATATCATCCCTTTACGAAATGCCTTTTTTTGAAACGTCATAGTTTCAGCACGTTCTATGTTCGTGGCACGCGACAATGAGCTCACATGCCCAGATCTTCTGACCTGTCGTACGTTCACTTGCAATGCCTCTTTGAGTTGGTGTCCGCCCTCATCTTTGGGTGCTATTGGTGCTGAGCGCTGATAGGTTGTTTCATGAACGAAAATGAATATCAAGACCCACAAACTACCGGCGATGATACCTGTGACCCAAAACACCCAGTGCCAATCTTTGAGGTCGGAGACTATGAACCCAGAAATGGTAGGCCATAGATTTTTGCCACCAATGTAGAGGAGTGTATAGAGAGCTAGGCGAAATCCCCTTTCATGAACAAAGTATATCTCTCCAATTGTCGCAGAAACCAAGCACTCCGACGTAGATGCGCCAATGCCTTGCAATAGTCTCGATAATATAAGCTCGTAATATCGTTCCGAGTTCGCGCACCACACTAATCCAGCGAACAAAATAGGAACAGAGGAAAGATACACAGGCCTTTTGGCCCATACACGAGCAACGGCCCCAAGGACGAAGTCTCCTATACCAAATCCAACCATACAGATTCCATTAACTGCAATCGTGGTAAGCACTGGTGTATCGTGCATGGCTCTTTGAATCGTTCCCATAGCTGGAGCAAGAATACCAACTAGACCTCCACATAGAAAGGAGAATATACCAATGATGATAAAAACTGTATCGCGATGCCATAAAGGCCAATTCAATGGGTCGTTGGGATTTTCGCTGGGCTGAGGTGTCAATATTACGCCTTTATTGGACATTTTCAGCTGGCCGATCGCTTTCATCTCACTCTCGTGTTCATCATCCTGGCTGTCGGTAGCCTTAAGCCAGCGCACAGTACCTCTGACTTCGGTGAACTCACCGTACGGTTCTTTAATGCCATAAAACATGCTCTGACAGAAAAGGTATTCAAGCGAGGTTTGACATCTTATCTTCGCTTTGGTATAGAAACTAGGTTTCACGTTTATCAAACTAAATCGTGTCTTTTAACCTTATCGCTGGATGAAACACACTATCCAACGTGCAATTGCGCTTCGAACTGCCACCACTTTTCATACAAGCCGGAGCTTTGAAAATATCATAACTATCAGGTTTGAGAGGTCTCATCTTCCTGCGTTCTAGGATGTTAACCATGAGATCGGGATACCCAGACTCGAAACTGTGAATTTATCAGTACGATCATGCTATACTAATGATAGTTGGTGATTAACATATATATCTGTGAATTTCCGCCAGTCATGTAATTCATCTAGTTGATCCGAATTTGGAAATGCAACCCTTACTTAGACCCTCTCCACACCCGGGCATGGCGGAAGAATAAGAGTACTCCTGCACTCGCTATCCTACTAGCCCTAGCCCGAGACGTTCCAAACAAATAAGGCAGCGGGACATCATTTGGATCGAGCTGGGATGGAAGCGGAGCCTGGCAAGCGCCGCTTTCGGCGCTCTCAATTTGCTGTAGTGCTTGTTTTGTCTCCCTTGAACAATACCTTTGAGCGCAAGTGTCTTGTGATACCATTTGCGCCAGACGTGCTGAAACTCGGCCGTCAAACAACGGCACGATCTGCAGCTGGGCCAGATAATGGCTTTTTTGACAGTCGTGTGCTATCACGGCAACATGCCGAGGTCTGGGCTGACCGTGAGAGCGGAAAGGTCTGGTTGCGAGATTGCAAGAGCTCAAATGGCACGTACATAAACCGCCAGCGCCTTAGCAATGAGAACACAGAATCAGAGCCCTTCGAACTTAAGCGAAATGATCAGCTAGATCTAGGGATTGACATCATGTGCAACGATGACTCGAAGCAAGTCTATAAGAAGATTTCCGCGAAGGTTGAGAAAGTGAGCATGCTTCCGTTGAACGTCAGCGTACAACGGCAACCTGCAACACAAGACCCTCCCCCAATACATAGAAGTCCATCCTTGGAAACTTTGAGGGCTGTAGATACCTCTTCACATGGGTCAGTCAAGCCGCATGCTGCAGAGGCAATCTTCGGAGGGTCCTTGGAAGCTATGGCTCTAAATCATGCCAATACAACATCTGGAGGCCTCATGACCAAGAACTCTGTCAAGACTCATATCAACTTTGAGCTTGCAGCAAAGCGACTCGTGGCTCAAACACGGGCTGTAATGGCCGACACTGCCAAGATGGAATCCGTTGCCTCTTTGCTAGCTGAAATAAAGCGAGAAGCGCAAAGTGCCGAGACCAGGGAACGCGCAGAGAATGCTAAGCGCAAAGCAGAAAATCACGAGGCTGAGACGCATCTTCAATCTTCATCCTTAGCTGCACTCAAAGTTGAGAACGCGCGCCTACGAGCAGAGCTGGCAAATTTACAGGGTCAATCTACCCGATCTCAACGCCCGCGCGGTATTTCGGTCTCTTTCCAGTCTCCTCAGCTCTCCGAGACTTCGCTAATTACACCTGCAAATGGAACACTTGCGTCAACTCGTGTTACCAAGCGGGAAGACACGCAACCCCGCACCATGACGCGCCAAATTTCGGCAGACTCAAGAATAAAGGTCCACAACCTTTTAGTGCTTATCGGAACGACAGGAATAATGACTTTTGCTGGAGTTTGCATCATGTTTTTCTTCAACCCTCCCATGGCGGATCATAGCAAGACACCCTTGTTTTTCAATAAGTTTGTTAGCCCTTAGACTTATCGACTGCGGGCGGTCGGCTTCAATTCTTTGTTCATCATATATTAATGCATTACACAAATCGACCAGTCTTAGGCAAATCTCGGCCCTTGTATACCTGTCTGGCCTGTAATGTCCCATATATAATTTATTTTATGACATCCCATGGAATTAGATCGTCAATGATGTCCGCCAGCCTGTTCACCACTGATTTCGGGAGGTATAAGGGGAGTGCGACAAGCGCAACAAGGATTCCGAGTACGACCGTGAAAACAAAGCAAATGACGCGAGCCGTTTTGCCTCGCTGTCTTGACCTATGAACCCCTATACATCGCGCAGCATTGGCACAAACACTAGGAGGTAGCCACAAGAGAAACAGGCTATGTATCTTGTCGATAAATGGCACAAGTAGAAATGGAACCTGTACGGCAAGAATAAAGTGACAGGCTAGGAAGTCATATGCAAACTGTAGCGACTCAGTCGTTTTGACCATGAGTTCTTCGCAAATTATTAGTGGACATTTCCAGCCAAGTTCCGCAGCTCGCCAATTACCAGTCCACCAAGGATCGTTTGTTCTTTTAGCGTCACGCTGCCTTTGCAATAGAAAAACGGTAAGCGTAGTCTCAATCATGTGGTGCGAGCTTGCTACAGTCATTGCGCTCAGCAGCGTTGGAGTAATGCGTTGTCGTTCAAGAATGAATTGAACCCACCAGCTCACTATTAGAACACACACATTCAAAGTTCGCGACACCGCTGCGACATAATTACCTGACTTTTTGATCCCTAGCAGATGCAGGAAAACCGAAACAATCAGCCCCAAAAAGACAATGGCGCAGTTGACTGCCAGGGGCAATATAGTCGTGAATATGAGGCGCAGAATAGGACTTGTCTCAGGTTGGCTCTGATGCCGTGTCGTCTTTTGCGTATCGACGTAAACGTACGGAATCGCCAATATCACAGTTGTCGCGAAGGATGATCCTATCTCTGACATCAGTGTGTTGCGAAATGAGGGACGCGAACTTTCGAGGGGCGTTGTGCGCTTCTTTACACCGGTAAGTTTGTTGCGATTACTCTTTGCCATACCGCTCCAGGTAGCGGTTTCACCATCCTTAGTAGTTTCTTTGGGTGTAACTGCTTCATAGAACCACCGTAAAAGCCTTTGATAATCCAAAAAAAAGTCTACAAAGGCGAATTGGTGTGGGTTGTAAAGGAATGGGCACGTACACAGCGAAAATGTAGTGACCCAGAACCACAGGTAGCTCGCGTGCCACAAGCAAATGCTCGCATAGGTGAGAATGCAAATTGCTTTTAAGCCTGTTGTAATCTCTGGGCGATATCCTGAGAAGAGCTTGTAAAATGGTACCCTTGCTGTCGCAAAGCCACGCCCTGTAGCCACATACTTCGCGCCTCCGATATTTAAATCCTCCCAGAAGCTGCGCGCATAGATTCGGCAGACAAAAATCTCAAAAAGCATCGAAAGAGAGCAAAAATGTTTGAAAATACGCTTCACACTTTGATAAAAGCCTTTCTCGTTCACTTCTTGGAAAAATAAAGGGCATAATGAAATGAAAAACACAAGGAAAATTGAGACTACGCAGCGACGAGTCCAGTCCAGTAGAGGAAGTATGTTTTTACAACCAGCGGGTCTGTGTGGTTCTGTTGGTGCAGCACGGCGATCATACGAACACAGTGTTGAGACTGATGCAAGGGATGCGAACCACAGGGTTACCACGAGTAGCATCTCGAGAGAAAGCATGATGAAAACATTGTTCAAGTGGAAACCTGGGTGCGCATAGTAAAATGAAATAAACCGATCAAACGGGAGCTGTGATCCCATATAAAAGTACTCCCGACTCAGCATCTGCTCACCCATTCCAGCACCTATCTTTGCTGTGAAGTTCAAAATCGATACGAATCCAAGGTCACGGCCTTTTCCACATTGATAGTATTCGCTGTGTCTTATCCTTCCACCACGCAACGTAGCTGTCATCCCAGCATATATATCCTCGTTGAGATGAAGACCTCTTTGACCTTTTGATACGCCTCCTCTTGTTGTCATGAATATGCCATTCAGAAAATCCGGGTGACCGTAGTGTAATTTTCCGCCAATCTTAGCCAGTGTACGAGCAAACAGCGTGCCAAACGTCTGCTCTTTTCCAGCAGCAACGTCGCCGAGAACTCCTATATTCTCGCTAAACACATACTCCCGGGCGCCTACGATTGCAACTGGGCTAGTTTCTGCGGAATACTCCTCACAAAGTGAGGATCCTAGGTTCTCCTCTGAGTCTCCTAACGATGTCAGATTACTTGCCTGTGTTATAGGTATAGTTCGGTCACTTTCGAACTCCATGAGAACATTGCGTATCTTGAGGCATTCTTCCAAATAGTTGTCTTGATTTGCATCAATCAGTTGAATGTATTCGCCACGATAGAAGACGAGAGCAGTATTTTGGTTGTCAGATTTTCCATCGCCCAAGATCGGGTTACCGCTGAGTTTGATCTTAAATTTTGGGCGTCTTTTTCCTGTGTCTAAAAGTTGGCAAGTGCTATCGATGAGGCATGAGTAAAAAGAGTCTGTTGCAGCATCTTCAGTGACGAAAGATATCACTATGTTAGGGAACTCGTTGAACAACGCCTCAACTTCTCTTAGTTGGTCCACAGTGAATGAATCATAGAGTTGCATAGCTATCAGCAACCTAAATTTTCGACTCACCAGCTCAGCGAGGCCACGGGTAAATGCCTCATCAAATTCTTGTTCCTCTTGATTCCCTAGACGGCTTTCCGCGTAAGACAGTACTTTAATCGCATGCGAATAATTATAAAACCCACGCACAGTTCGATACAGCGTTTGCGACCGTTCGGAAGCCCATAAGCGGGTGGGATTTGTGTCATTCGGGTCCCAAGTGGAGAATCCCACGCGACTGAAGCATTCGTTACGAATGGCATTTAATTGGGTTTCCCTTTGCGATCCAAGTGATACTGGTGTGGCCTCCTCGCGATATAGTTGCTCTTTATAGACAAAGTTCTCCCACTCTACCGGATAAAGATTGCGGAGGTACTCAAGGGTAGTAACTCGAGAGTCACTGTCCGTGTTTATAGTCTCTTGCAAGCTCAGAATAATCTTTTCCTTGTAGTGAGGAACCAGAACGGTGAACATAGGCATTTCAGGTACGGCCATAACAGGTTGCATCGGAGTACTCAGGCTTTGAGCGAAAAACGAAATACGTCTGTATGCTGCGGCACTCGCCGTAAAGGTACTACCATCCTCATTCATAGTGAAGAAACTTGGCTCCTGAGTAGCAGCGTCGACTCGAGTGAGTTTACTGCCTTGCTCGCGATTTATCAAGTGACCATCATACATTCCTCCGACAATTGAAGCCCATATTACTCGAAGCGCTGTCGCACAACACTCGCCAGGAGTAGCGTCTGTATCAGATACCAGCAATTTGGAGCTTATTCGATGAGACAACCGGCTATAAACATTTCTCCATGGTGTCCAAATGGATGTCCCTCCAGATACTGCGATGCAAACCGAAATGACAGTGTTGAAAATGACATACCAAAGATATGTGTCAAGAAAGAACAGTGCCATATCAGTCAAAATAGTTGCAACCAATATGATTTTTGGGTAGGCACGGCATAACAATGTGCCAAGGAGGAATTTATCACCCAAGCATTTGTCCTCCAAGCTCATGATGTCGAGTTCGCGAATGGGATCTCGTAAACTGAGAGTGAGAAAGAAGTACGACTCCAGTAGTTTGGCCACAAAGACGCCCAAGCACATAATCCAGCTAACAATCCAGTCATTCCGATTTAGCTCTGGAAACTTCGCAGTAAAATACTTGTTAGCCAAATACTTTCGCTGGGCTTTATCGGTTTCTCTTCGACTTGTTCCGGTACCTGTACCGCCAAATATTTGGTCTAGCGGTTGATAACTGAAGTACAAAGTGTATACTACAGCTAATGCAAAAAGCACTACTGCAACCACGGTTGCAGGTACAAGGTCATATTCGTCTCTGGAGGTAGACCAGTCGTTGAATACTAAGTTGCATACTGCTGGAGTACCTAAGGCGAAAAACATAATGATGACCGAAATGGCGCGGGAAATCACAGGCTTTGCACCAGGATATGACCGTGGCAGAAATCTTAACTCCCCAATTAGCGCTGTTAATGTGACTATGGGACCTATCAAACCTCCAAGGCTCATTATAGTCCATCTCACAAAGTTTCGAGGGGGCGTAGGATTCATATAGTTGTACGCGACAGTGTATAGTGAGGGCGAGTTGAAAGAAGTATAGAACCAGAACACAGTAGCGTGAAGAATCCAAATGCGACTGAAGTTGGTTACAATATGCAGCCAAGATCGAGATTCGCGGTACGTTTTGAAAAACACCTTCGACCAATCTACTTCTTGTAAAGCTGTATACCACTGTTCTTGTGGTAAGCACACTAGTGGAATGTTCTCACTACTGTCAGAAACGATTCTGACATTCTCTAGACCTGAGCGGTACCAAAAAAGCTGATTCATGTCGTCATAGCCGATGAAATCTTTGTGGTCACCTTCCCTTCTAATCCAATTGCCGTGCTCTGTTCTCGAGAAGTTATAGGAACGATAGCAGTCGTAGAGTGGTGTAATGACATGATCAAGGAAAAATGTCTCGGGGAGCTTCGATTGGGTTACACTGCTGCGCTCTGATCTCTCGTCGTCGTCAGACGCGTTTCGTGCACTATAGTAATACTCGCGAACGCACTTCACAATGAACGCCAAGCATTCAGGCATGAAGCGCACCTGGTTGGCCTCTGTCCAGCAGAGAAGGTATATGATCACTTCTTCAAGCCGCTGTTGATCAGTGGCCACACCAAAGCGGAATGCCCAAATTGCCTCTGCCTCACTCAGAGTTATTTCCTCTTCGTCCACTTCGTCATTATACGAGCTTTCTAAATCGTGCTTCAGCGCTGTTTTGGCTTTAATCTCATTTTCACGGTCATATTTGTCCATTTCTACGGCAAAATACCATTTGCGGAAATTTGCATGCTTTCCACCAATATAGTCCGCATGTAATGATCCTAGGGCACTTTTAGGGCTCGTTCGAGAGGCTCTTGACTCCAGCTGGCTCATTAAAAGCTCGAAAACGCTCAAAGATGCATCGAATTGGAAACCTAAAAGCTCTCGCATATAATCAATTGTACGGGCTATGTGATCTACACCGAATGGCGCAGCGAACCTGTCGTGAGGCTCCGGTTGCGCTCTATTCTCCCTGTGATAGTGAAACACTACCTCAAAAGGGGTTGGTGCTAAGTGAGCATCTTTTGACTGCTGTATACCCATCCAAGCTGGATAATTTGTTGCGTGCCAGTGAACTCCAGCAGTTATTTGAGAAAATATCGGTCTTCCTGTCTCATCTACTCTTTTAGCCGTAGAAAATGGCCCCGGTGTAATTGCTGGTGTGGTACAACTACTAGAATCACCACATTCCTCTCCCCATCTTAGGCTCTCAAAGAATCCCGACTCCCTTAAGTGATTTTCGAGCCCCGTCATGAGAATTGTTAAGGTGAGCGCTACACACACGAGTCAGTATACTTTTGAACCACATCAACAGGGCATGGGATGTCTTTGCTTAAAGCCTGAAAGTCGTACTTTTTTGCCTTTTTTAGAAGTCGTCGCCTGCATGTTTCCAGATCTGAGGATTAGTTCCCCCATTAAGCTCTCATGGATTTATGAGCATACCATATATTAAACTGCCAGATACTCGGTTTTTAGAGTTCATTGTAAAAGGTAGCACAAGAAAATCCTTCCTTTCATGCGATTTTTGCGATCAAAACCGGCCCATAATGATGTCCTGACTGAACAAGTTAACTTTTTGCAGGCAGAACTCGTAGCTCTCAGAGCGGAAATGTATAGCGTTGTTTCTCTTATAACGTCTTCAGCAAGGCATTATGAGCATACACTTGATGTATTGCGTAAGGGGCGAGATGGTCTACTACTTAGGGGAATACGCGCGAACTTGTAGGACAATTCCTTAGTTGAAGCACCACTCCTCTTTGTCGGTGTAAGTTGCGAGATCCAGTACTTCAGCGCTAACAAAATGTTTGAGAATTCAAAAGATTGTAATGCTCCCTCTCCTTGTTCTGTAGTTCTCCCTTTGTGGCCTAATGTTCTCGATTCGTCCACTTTGTAACCAAAGTTCATGATTCTGAGAGGGGCTGTTGAACACAACTTTCTTGAGCTTCTTTCGACCTTTGGCGTACCAACGTTTAGCACATCGCTAGACAATAGACTATACGAGGTTGTTGTCTACGTTTTTAAACAAATTTCTCAAGATAAGTTCATTATTTTCCTGATGAGTACCTAAAGACGGAACTAAAGTAAATCCAGCAACCCCTTCAGGCATGTCGAACAGCACTTCACTGATGTCAAATAAGTCGACCCAAGGAGCTGGGCATTGGTCATGGCTTTCGAAGTACTCTGGAGTGAGTGCAATCAACCTGGCTGAGGATGACAGCGCAGATGTGAGACTGATATGTGCTAGACTGATGTGTGCTAGCATGGGGCAAGCCGAGTTGTTCGATTTTGAAGTTGGCCTGGTCTTCATTTTTATACCAACTAGGCGCATGGCATCTCGGAGAGTGTAGGAAGGAAGCCTCAAGTCTCCCGACCCCTTCATTAGGAAAGTATTATAGCAGCTGGCTGCCTGTGTCACCTCTCACTCTGCTGCAAGCATGCGTACGTGCATTAGAGTTTTTGCGGACCTTTTGAAGAGTAGATGTGAGTAGATAGAGCAAACTAGAAATGATTTATGTCCACAACTATCAAGGCGTGCGATATACAAGCGCATGATCACACACACTATAAATACATATAACTATAAGCAGATTCGATAACTCGCGTACCGTCCACTTGTCTCTGATCTGCGGATAATTTTGACGACCTGACCTCTTTTGAGGCCTAGGTATCGCGCTACAGGATCGAGACTTTGAATTCTCGGTAGCTGGCTCTCCTTGAGGCGGTACTTTGCCAGCAGCTCCTTCTTTTCGCTATCGTTCAATACAATGTGCTTGGGAACAAGCACATGCTTCGTGATATTAACAACAAGGTCGCTCTCTTGAAAAGTCTCGATTACAGCAGGTGCTACCGTAGGAATGAGTTTCTGTGCTGCTGGAGTGATGGACTGCTGGTAGATAAAGAGGGCGTTTGAAAAGTGTTTCGTGGCTACAAGCACAACGAAGTCGCGCATCGTTTTCACGCCTACACTCGCCTCTTCACAAAAGTTTACCCACAAAGACCCCAGATGTGGGAATTTTTCTATAGTTTCGGGCATTGGCATGGCTTGGAAGTTCATCTTACCACGGATGACGGAGCCATCTGGCGTGCAAAACTCAGCCTTGAAATCCTCGAGTGAGATCTCGACCTCCGAGGCACCCACGTTATAGCCACGGTCTCTAACAAGCTCCTTGACCGTCCTAAAGACGCGCCACAGCTTAGTCGTCTCCTTAGACGAATCCATGAAGCTGCTACCCAGTGTGAAAATCCGTTCTGCACGGATATTCTGGCGAGTTTTGTGCGTATTGATCCTCTGCCGTGAAAATGTGTGTTACATGATACCGGGATTGACCACGTGTGGTAGATCGCCTCAGACGTTGTTGGGAAGAGCACCACTCAAGTGCGAGCATTAGCATATTACTTTTTGGGCGTCTCCTGCTTGTACATGGCTCTGGGTTCTTGTGACTTTATTGTATCTAAGTAGTATAAACGAAATGAAGGATATCTACATGAACGTAACATGAACACAAATGCATGGGTATCATTATGAATTTCAGAGAAAATAGGCGTCTGGAGAGAGGGACAGACAGGGCTGATTGCTGCGGTGGTCTCCTCTTTATTTGCCTGTGAGCCAGCCCTTTACCTGAGTGAGCGCATTTTTCGACTCTTCAGCAGAGTTGTCAACGCCTTTCATGGCGAGAGACGCAGCAGCGTCAGAGAATGAGTTAGCAGCGTTCTGTATCTGTTCCTTGGCCTGCAAGACGCTGGCGGTTGCACCTTGCTCTGCCTCCTTAGCCTTTCCGCTGAGATGCACGATTCGCTCGTCTGCCATGCGTCCGGCTTTCTGTAGGTTCACCTCTTTCGGAGGCTGTGCAACATATTTGTCGTAAAAGAAGTATGCTCCGCCCGCGGCGGCAGCAACGCCCGCGAATTTAAGTATCCTTCCTGCCATCTTCTATACTACGAGTGTTCGTACTGAGAGATGTGATCAGAGAGGCCAAAGTTAAGAATGGGCAAATGTGGGGAGGATGTGGGGTTAAAAGCCGACGAAGAGTAATCAGACATTCCCCGCCCTCTCGCAGGTCTCATACCCAGCTGTGCGCGCCACACGGCAAACCGGGCTAGGGCGCCCATGACCCGCCGATTATCGCCGAGAAAACCCGGGCCGAGTCATCCCGAGGGCGCAGCATTAGACGGTTATTATATACAGGACATAAAAAGCGTAGAAGTCGTAAGATCGGAGAAAAGTCGTGATGCTTTGCGTTACTCATTAGCAACGTCTTGCTCGGCGGCAGGACTGTTGAGTTCAATCCGAGAACGTTGCGCAAAGTTGAATGCCGTCATTGATATGCCAGTAACAAAAAGACCGACCGCAAGGAGGAATAGTAGGAAGGGGTCCCCAAATGGCACAAACAGTGATGCTACAGTAGCAACCAGGGCAAGTACTGCTGCCGCCAGCAGAGCCAGGATTACTGTGGCCGAAATCATGAACGTGGCGCAGACTTTCCACTCGTGATGATGACCATAACGCTCAAGCTTTCTTGATTATGTCATTTTCATAGTGTTTTGAGTCATGTCCTGCATTCTCACCGACCAAGACGCGGGTAGTGGGCAAATGAAATGCTGAGCCAAAAGATTAGTGCAAGTCAGGTACCCCTAGTGGTAGCGTAGCGCCAAATATTAGGCGTTTAGAGTGATAATTTGCGTAGCAGACCACTTGTCGTAAGACAACTACAATTTACCGCGATGCTAATTAAGATGGTTAATCAAACCTTGGTTGGTGTGTGACTTCCACGTAACGATTTGCGTTTGGCCCTTGTATTCTTCTCCAACTCTCTACGCAAAGAGGTTCCTAATCATGCTACCTGATAAATGAGTGTCTTGGGAAAAGAAGTTTGTATGTCTTCGCTTCTTTATGTTCATATAGCTCCTCGCCTTGTTTTGAGCTCATCTACTTCACTTCTCAGTGGCACCTGAAAATAAGTAACTGATAGATTTATATTCAATTAGTCGTCCCAGCGGCATATATATCTTTGGTGTGACGAATAGAGTACATTACTAGGCTAAGAGCACTTCAAGAACAGTTGTTCATGAGAGCTATTTCTTGATATAAGCCCTTCAGGGGATGTCATGCGAACTCTATATTCATGCTACGTATCTTACTGCCTGCCTGGCTGAGATTGAAGTCACTGGGCGAGTCGCCTTCAAAGCTGGATCTACTAAGTGGTCTTGCGTTTCTTAGCCTCTTTGTCTTTTTTCTCAAATGCCATGGAACGGGCTATTTCCAGATTGACTTCCAAGTTCATCGATGTGCGTATTTTCCATTGTTCCACATACTGTTGAACGAATCGTGGGTCAATCACCTTCAATGTCGTGCGACTGAACTCATTAGCAACTCCAGCGTAAAGTGAGCCTAGACGTGCAGTCAGCCAATTTTCCAGATATGCGGTCTCGTCAGGTGTCAAAGCATCTGAAGTCGCAGCCGTAGAATTGATTTTCTGCGAGTAATGCACTTGCAAGTTCTTACTATTGCGAGTGTCGGCATGTTGATAGCGCTCCTTCAGCACAATGGCAATCATATTCCAAGGAATGCTCTCGGCTCGAGCAAATCGGATGAAGAGATCTTCCTCCGCTGTGTACCGCTGCTTTGGCATAAGAATTCGCATTTGTTGCGACGCGGGTTGGTAGCCTTGGAATATTGTGCACTGGTTGTCAGCGGGCAGTAGTGCAGTAGAAATTGCAACTGGTGGGAACTGATAACTTACGGCCATCATGGGACTTTGCACAACGGGCGACGGCGGAACAATAGTCAATGGAGTCAAAGACGTGGACGATGTTGGAATTCCATGTGAATCGGCGGGCCCAAGGGGCAAGTGGTAAGACTCACCATGTGTATCGACGGCACTTGTCAAATGAGGAGGCCGTTTCCTGTTTGAATTGTTCATGCCACTGTCTAATTGGAAAAACTGATTGAACTGAGTGATTTATGGAGATATGGATACGTTCTATTTAAATAAGGCGTCTTGTGCCCGCATAAATTGCCCTTGCATACAAATGTCTCACATTACTGTTGTTATTGTTGTTATGGCTTTGTTGTTGAAGTGAAAGTATTGCTCGAAATTGATAATTCGCGCACCATCCAGTCTGGCAGAATGTCACATATGAATACAGGCTTTGAAGTAAATCTTTTTTGATTGGAACTCATAAGGCCTTGGTAAATTCCGGTCGAGAGTGACAGCCTTTGTTTGTTTTGATAGAAAGATGAGTGTCATGCATGAACTACGCAAATGTCTCAGATGTCAGCGGCACCGCCAATAGCACCACCCCCGCCCTCATGCAAGCTCCAATCAGAAATGCTTGTTCCAAAATGGTTCCGGATCATCTTCCAGAAAATAACTATCGTTTTCGGGTTCCCATACATAAGGCAGAAAATATGCAGCTTTGAATCGTCGTCTTTTTGAGAAGCGTGTTGTGCCTGCCACAAGAAACTTTGCTCGCTTGGCAAGCCATGCGCGATCGGGTAATGCTGCAAGATCGTCGCTCATAAGACTAAGCTCCCACCGCTTCAGTACAGTGGTGGTCCAATTGCGATGCTGGTCGCAGAATGGTGCCGAGCCTTGACAAACAGGGCCCTGTAGCCCCAGTAAGGAGGGATCGAATCCACAAATTCCGGTCTGTTCTTTTTCTTGAACCAACTTGTCGTAGTTTTCTTTCCAGTTCTTCTCTTCTGGCGTTAATTCTCTTGGTGCGCGAGGAATATTATCCGGCGCGACCCCTTCGAATGTGTCAATGCTTTGACTGCGTTCCACAAGCCACTTCAATATCTCAGGGGTCATTTTTGGATCTTGAAGGTCGTTTACACGGCCTTCCCAATACTTTTGGGCGTGCTCTTGTGAGCAATAAGCCGAGCCTGGCTCGGTGGCAGGCATATCACATCCCGCAAGCCGACAGTGAGGATGCCACTGGGACTTGAGTCTGTAAGCCTGTGAGCATTTTTTGCAGTAGAGCTTATCTATAAATGGGCCGTGTTGGGCCGGAAAATCGATGCAATCACCGTGCCACCAGCATTCGCAAGCGCTACACGTAACGAAGAACCTGCCATTGACAGGTTCTCCACATGGACAAGGAGTCCCGAGCTTTATTGGCTCAGGAGTGGTCGCCTTGCGCTTTTTCTGAGGCTGTTTGCGCGAGCGGGCCATCCGCGTCGTCGCCTACGCGATTAAATTCCGCCCTATTAAGGCGGGCAATTTCCGCCTGTGCTTGCGTAATCAACAGAGGTCCTGGGTTCTTTCACTCTGTCATTAAACGCACCAATTGCCCCGGACTACGACGCGTAGCCTAATAGAGCTACCGTTAATAAAATAAACAGCTTGCCGAAGGCAATTGCCCGTAGCAAGATTTTATTATAATTCTAGGTTCAATTTGAGCATAAGATGCTAAGAAACATTGTCTATTTTCATATAATTGGAAAGTCTCAGCATTAGATGCGCTTTTTGACCACATACGTGATATTGACGTCACCACCCTTACGCCATATACGCGTACGAATAGTTGCCAGAGTGGTCAGCGCCGTGATTTCCTGTCCCTGACACGTTAGCGTTACTAGCTCTTCAGGCAGATAGTTGGAAGCCTCGTTGCTGAGAATGTTCTGCTGTTGCAATTGCCCCACTGTATATGCCATGATTTTGCGCGCACGTAACATGGAGACCGCCATCAGCCGTGTCTTGGCTGGCGTCAAATCCGGTAGGCCTGGAGCACCAGGTAAGATAGCGAAGCCAATCTTGGTTGGCGGTTTCAGATTCAGCTTTCCCAGTAGTACAGCGTCTCCAACCCATCCAGGAAGCACCTGCTCAATACGGTCACACTCTGTTTTGCTATGGATTAGCTTTCCTACTGATGAAATGAATATCTCAGTAGGTGCGCCTGCCCCGGCTGCGTTCTCTGTAACAATCAATCGCGTGCGACGGCTCATTATATCCGGCTTCGGTGCTTCCGGGTCAGCAGGTTTTAGCGATCGATGCGCGACAGCTCGAGACCAAGACTCTTGAAAAGATGTAGACTCTGGCTGCTCCGGCTCTTGTTCGTTGCTTGGGCTAGCCGGTGGCGTCTCTTGTCTTGATGCCGAGTCGGCTTGCGAATCAGTCTCGGTAGTTTCATCACGTTTCTTGCTACGTCCAAGAAGTCTGCTGAACAGCCGCGGCCTTCTCCTACTCTTTGAGTCTTGTTCTAATGGACTAGAGGATGGCTTTAGAGTTTCCTGCCTACTTATGGCAGCTGGTGGCTCGGGAAGGGCTTCATACTCCTCGGTGAGCCGATCCACAACACCTCGCAACAAGTTTCGTAGAACCCAATTACCGAGATTGATACGCTTTTCATCGTCAGCCGTCTCTTCATCAGCAGGAACCTCAACATCACCGTCGTCTTCGGCAGTGAAGAATTTCGCTTTGCCTGTGCCTGTACCTAACTTAGGCACAGGGGCCGCGCGCGCAGTTTCAGTCAGAGACTGGGCACTAGTGACTCGCGACACGGCTGGCGATGCGAATGGGGAACGCGCTTGTCGGAAGAATCCAGACGACACGGGCGATGTTAGTGGCGTCCCCATAGGTGAGTTAAGCGGAGATGCCTGTGGAGTGGGAAATGGGGATTTTTCGATATGACCGGCATGATGGGTCAGTTCGTCAAGATAAATATCTGCGTTATTCACGGACTGACGATCCAGGGTGACACAAATCTGTCCCGTCTTGATCTGAACTTGACACCAATTATCCAGCACATCCATTGTGTTCACTTCCTGCAGAATCTCCTCAAGCTCAGCATCCATATTGCTCGTGTTCACTTGACGTTCGAATGGTATAGCCTTTGCGCTAACCAAATCCACCATTCGGACTTTGCCCTGCGTATCTGCTACTAGAGCTCTTCGTTTGTCATTGAGCAGCATGTGTTTCCTGAGCCCAGGATGTCCCTTGATGATCTCCTTGACTTGGCTATCGGAGCCAAATTTGTAAAGATCGGGCTCGAAAGGGGTGCTGATCCACAAATCGCCGGTATGAGTGTCGCGGCAAAGTCCTTGGACACCGCCATCGTGCAAAGCGCGTCTAAGGATGTTTTGCGGCTCTTCTGTTGCCGATGGGGAACTGTAGACGTTACCGTCGCGGTCACCAGCAAGGAACCCGTCATTTTCAGCCCGCAGTGACCACACAGAGCTGTCAAAGTTACCCAACGTCTTTAAGACCCGGTTACCACGGAGCGACCATACAGCCACGGTGGCATCACTCGACCCAGATAGCAAGGAATCACCCACGACCGCGAGGCTGCGAACACTGTCAGTGTGGCTTGCCAGCTTACCAGCAGGGCGCCTTTGGCGCGGATCCCACAGGCGAACGACGCCATCGGGCGAGCCAGATACAAGCATTCCGCTGGAATCAGAGGCTAAAGCGTACACAGAATGGCCTACGTCGAACTCAAAGGCCGGAGTGCACAGGTCAAGGTTCCAGCCGATGATTTTGCCGTCGAGGCCACCCGACGCAACGGAACCGCCGGGAATTAGTGCGAGCCTCTGTGCGTAGTCTGAGTGATGGCCGACCGTTTGAACCTTATTGCTGCGCGGCTGCCAGAGCTTGACGGTAGTATCGGCGGAGCAGCTTACAACGGTATCTCGCGACGCGACGAGCACGTCGTTGACCCAGTTGGTGTGAACATCCATGACGCGGGCGGCTGGAGTGTGCTCGCCAAGTCCTAAAGCCCATGCGTTGAGTCGGCCATCTCTGCCGCCAGATACGAGAGTGCCGTGGCTGTGCGAGCTCATAAGCAGCTCATCACTGAGAGCCAGCGCGCCTACTCCCAGGGAGTGGCCCGTCCGCGGGCGCGACGGACCGAAAACATATTCAATCCGACGCCTCATTGCGTGGGGTAACACTCCGCTTCTGAGCTTGCAGCTTGATATATGCGGGGGGCTAGGGGTTCCTGCGTTCGCGGGAGGAAAGTCGTATTACGTCGAGCTGAAGCCATGTCACGAGGCCATGCCAGCGCGATCGCACCAATGTGGTGTCAATGCCAGGAGATAGCGATCGAGGCAGTCTCAGTAATCACATAGAAGTGGTTAAGGAGCATCCAAGCGAAGATGCTAGGCTCTGGGTGCTGGTTCCGCAGCATTTTGCCATCGCCGCTCGTGCGGGGTAGGTTGGGGCGACGTGCATGCGATGCGGCAAGGAACGGACGACGCGTCTCTTAGCGGGCTCGCGCGACCGATATCAAATCGATCGAGGTCTAGAACTCTTATGTATAATGCTTTTTGCCTCTAGGTACTACATGTCTAAGGACGCGGATGCGGCACCCTTCGTTGTAAACGACGTTGTTTCGATGAGCAGATTGGGCTAGGGGCCTTCGTAGACTATGCGCGGGATATAAGACCGCGTTTCTGATACTTACTATACGCAACTGCTACCAAATTCAGCAAAGCTCACGCTGCATAACAGACCACCAATATTCCAAATCTAAATTTATTGAATGGTCATTCAAGCACGATCGATCTGCATCTGTTGTTTTTGGCGAAGGAATGCAGAGGCGGAGTGCGCGTTGAGAGAGAGTATTTAGACATCAAAGGTTGAGATAAAACAAGACGGTATCCATAATGCGTGCTCTGATATGAACAACTTATATTATCGAACAAATCATTTTGATATGTGTGTACCTGTACCGGTGTAAACAGAGATAGTTGATGGCATGCATGTGCGCCCTAAGTAGCCGTCGTAACACTTCAGCACACTCTCGCCTAAAAAGGTCCCAAACTTATGAACAATATCTTCTTAGCTTTCTGTTGTACAAAATTCTTTATTTTAATATTCTTAGGAATAAAATATAGCTTTGTGTCTTGCTAGTTTTGTCTGGCGGCCCGCGCGTCTATTGCCTCAGAGGCATTGATTATACACGTGATACCGACAATGTCGTCTGGGCCACAACGCCTCCCAAGACACATATATACGTTTACTGCCATACCATAAGTAACGCACAGTTGAGGATGTCGAGGTTCAATCCGTATGGCGACAGCAGCGGTGGCAGCACAGTGGCGATTGCCGGGCCTGACTTCGCTGTACTTGCAGGAGACACGCGCCACTCGACCGGCTACTCCATCGACTCCAGGGAGATGACCCAGATCCATACCATCGGCGACGGGCTGTATTTCTCCCCAAACGGGTTCAGCGCCGACGCGAAGCAGCTTGTTGATGACCTGAGGACAAAAGTGAAGTGGTATCACCACCAGAACAACGACCGAAAGATTAGCACGCAAGCAGCCGCGAGGGCAACGATGCAGCTGCTCTACCGCAAGCGCTTCTTCCCATACTACGTGAATCCTATTCTCGTGGGTCTGGCACCCGACGGGAGTGGGGCTGTCTACTCTTTCGACCCGATTGGCAGCTACGAGCGCGAGCCTAGCCGGGCTGCCGGTCACGCCTCGGCGCTGCTAGTACCGTTTCTAGACAACCAGGTGCGCTTTTCTAACCAGGTCGATCCCGAAACTGGCAAGCCGCGAGCAAGAGCAGACCTTGATATCGAAACGGCTGTGAGACTGGTGAAGGATGCTTTCACGGGAGCGGCCGAGCGCCAGATCCAGGTCGGTGATACACTTGAGATCTTAATTGTGACCAAGGACGGCCCGAAGACGGAGACGTATCCGTTGCGACGAGATTAGGTTAAGCGAGCTGAAAATAGAGCACGGCATGATGGGCTCAACCATCTCAAGATTTTCTCGGCTCTGCCTCCAACAAGGCGCTTCAACTGTGCCTAGCATGGGGGAAAGCGACATCTGCACGATATGATCTTATCGGTATTCATATGAGTGCTATGTTGGGCCACTTGCTCGTGGGATCCTTGAAGGCGAGGGCAGAAAGCGAGGCCTGCCACCTGGCGACGAATTAACTGTCACCGTTAGCCTCGAAGAGAACCGAACGCCCGCTATAACGGGAAGCTTCTAAATCGAATTGCAATACATACTGAAATTTAAATGCCGATTCGCAGCCTCGGTTGTTGCGCAGTGACGTGCTTTCGCGCCGTCCGCCTATGCCAGGCTTATGCAATGCAACCAACCCGTGCCTGCTTTTCCCACTCCAAACAAGTATTCTCTCGAGACCCAAAATGTCGGTTAAGTTGGTTTGTCTGGGTAACCCCCTGCTTGATTTGCAGGCACACGTTGACAGCGCGTATCTGGAGAAGTACGACCTCAAGGCTGATGATGCGATTCTCATCGAGGACCGCCACAAGCCTATCTACCCGGAGGTGCTGGATATGCCAGGTGTCGTGCTGATTGCTGGCGGCGCCGCCCAAAACACGGCGCGTGGAGCGGCTTACCTGCTTCCTAAGGGCACCGTTGCCTACTTTGGTTCGGTCGGCCGGGATGTCTACAGCGAGAAGCTGCTGGCGGCAAACAACGCGGCCGGCGTTGTCACGCACTACATGTTCCAGGACGACATTCCGACGGGCAAGTGCGCTGCACTGCTTACCGGAAAGAACCGCTCGCTGGCAACGGACCTTGCTGCTGCGAACCACTACAAGGTGGACCACCTGCGTGCTCCCGAGCAGTGGAAGTTGGTCGAGGGCGCGAGTGTCTTCTATGTTGGTGGCTACCACTTCACAGTGTGCCCCGAGGCTATTCTGGCGCTGGGCGAGCACGCTGCGGCTACGAACAAGTTGTTCGGTATCAACATGAGCGCACCGTTCATTCCGCAGTTCTTCAAGGACCCTCTCGACGCGTCGTCCAAGTACTGGGACTACCTTATCTCGAACGAGAGCGAGGCCGAGGCCTACGCTGGCAGCCATGATCTGCCGAACGACGTAGTCGCCGTGGCTAAGCACATTGCTCTGCTGCCCAAGGAGAACAAGCAGCGCCCGCGCTACGTTGTGATCACGCAGGGCCTGGATGACACCGTGGTTGCGGTTGGTGATTCCGAGAAGGGCACTGTTGACGTCAAGAAGTTCCCCGTTGTGCCTCTGGACCAGAACAAGATTGTTGATACGAACGGTGCTGGTGATGCGTTTGCTGCCGGCTTCGTTGCTGCCCTTGTTGAGGGCAAGCCCTTGGAGACGGCTGTGCACCAGGGCCAGTGGCTCGCCAGCCTTGGCCTGCAGCTCGTTGGTCCGTCTTACCCTGCTGAGCGCCTTACGTTCGAGGAAAAGTAAGTAGTTTTCCGAGACTCTCTATTTATAGATAACTCGCTATTCTTACAATTCTCAGTTCTTCGATCTGTGTGAAGGTCCGGATGCACGCGCGCATTTCCTTACGCCAACGGCCAAGATTGTCCTTAAGTTATTGTGCGTCCGCTGAAACAGCACTACTCCAGTTTAGATGCTTGTATGACATGTGTAACTGGAACTATAGATATGACCCGCTAAATTAGCGCTGCCGCGAAATAAACGAGTCCTTTTTGTCCGGCTCACGTATACTACCAGCAGCGCGACGCAGGAACGAAACCTTATCGAGCTGGAACTGACTTGAAGTATTTATTCTGTGCGTGTTTGGTCGCGACTTCTCAGGGCCTATCTGGCTCGCAAAAGCATGCCGCAGACTATAAATTAGCTTAACTTAAAGTGCTTATTTCTGGGCCTTGCGCACAATACCCGTAACACCGCCACGACGACCGGTGGAGTTCGTGTGCTGACCACGCACACGGTAGCCCCAGTAGTGACGCAGACCCTTGTGCAGACGCATGCGCTTCATCTTCTCGATATCGTCACGCAGCTTCGTGTCGAGCTGGTTGACAAGCAGGTGCGCGTCCTTGCCGTCGGTTGGGTCGCGCTGTCGGTTCATGAACCAGCCAGGGATCTTGTACTGGCTGGGGTTCTGGATGATCGTGATCAGACGCTCCAGCTCCTCAACCGTGAGCTCACCAGCGCGCTTGGCCATGTCGACATCGGCCTTCTTGCACACCAGGTTGGCGTAGCGGGGGCCCACGCCGCGAATCGTCGTCAGCGCGTACATGATCTTGATGTTACCATCGACGTTAGTCGACAGCAGACGCAGGATGTGCTGGAAGTTGCCCTTCTCCGTGACCACAAGAGACATTATGTGTTATGAGCCGTCGGCGGTGTTGGCAAGAATAAGATATTTCACTTTTCGCGGGTAGGGCGCTCTTCCCCCTTGTGACTTGCTGACACATCTTACCCGATGCCTCCGCCTAAGCTTGGGACAGATACCTCCAACTGGGACACACCTTTGCGTCGGCCGTCGCGCCGGGTTCCTGACTCATCGAACTCGCAATAGGGCTCAGGCCCTATGATCCACCACCGCTTTGCGTAATCAGTGGACCTCGCTCGCGACCAGGCAGCTCGCGTGCGCAGGACGAACCGCCGCCGTCAAACGTAGTGGTAAACCGGATTTCGCGCGAAGTGATTCCGGGACCGGTAACATCATGAAGGTTCTCGCGAAAGACGGGCCGCTGCTGTCGAATGCTGAGGTTATGGATCACGTTGGCATAGTCAAGCAGCAGTCGGCGTCTATCCAGAACCTTCAAACGATCTGCGTAGAAATTCAAGCATATTTACGGGAGCGGCCGGCTGGTAACGTTGACCAGCCGCAGAAGCCCGAGAACATTGCCAATTTCATTCGCGAGATCAAGGAAAACAACTTGGCACTCGAGAAAGCAGAGATCCTGCAGATCATCAACAGTGCCCCAGACAACTGGCCAGTGCTATTCTGTCTAGTCGAGGAAGCAGACATTCGATTCAGTGAAGAGCAGCTACAGCTTGTGCTCGACTTGAGCCAGAAGTACCTTGGCCAGGAGCGTGTTCCCGCATAAACACTAGTGCAATATTTAGCTCCTTGTTTGGTTTTGGTCAAAGCCCTCAATGATAGGAGATGCTCCTACTTTCAGGTCTCTGCGACTGGATGGGACTTTGGCTCGCCATTGCGATATTCCGCTGCATTCTTGATGCACTCTTGAATCGCGGTGGCATAGCACCCTTACCCACAGGGTAATGCAACTCGCATCGAAACCACAGAGTTGCAGCCACAAACTCGAGTCACGTAAATAACGACTTGTGTTTCAGCAATGCGGCTTTCCAGCACAGAAAATGTAGACAAAATACTTGTGACAATTGACGCTCTTCGGAGGCTCTCGTCGCAAGTCTTGGAGCACACCGAGAGTGTGCGGGAACGCGTGAACATGGCACGTTGGGAACTTTATCTGCGAGCAAAGCAGCAGGCCGGAGAAGAAACTGAAGCAGTGACGAGCTCATTGCCGCAAGATGTGACAGAGCTTGAAGAATTACCTCACGTCTCTTGCTCAGATGCCTTTGTGGATACCATTGTCAACGCGCGTACATGTGTCTGCGACCAGGAGGATAGCGGCTTGATGATTATGTGCAATGGCACAAAATGTCCTTATGAGTGGTTCCACGTCGAATGCGTTGGGCTTCAAGATGTGCCTGATGGTGACTGGCTCTGCCCTTTCTGCAGAGACTAGTAGTTTTCTTAGATTTTCAGTGAGAATCTCTTCTCTAATTACGGTATTTTTGTTCATGTGCGAGTAACTCAACTTTACCCATCTCGGAATTTGTGACCTGCCTCATCCGGCTATTACTGGCACTGTGCTTAGGCTAAAAATGATCAGGCTCTATTTAATACGTTACTGCTGGTATTTTAGCTGCTGCCATCGCACAAAGAATTATCAACGGTATATGATGCAGCAGCGGAAACAAAAGCAAGAGAGATCCATTGTAGTGAACCCTCACGGAAGGCTGGGGCATCATTTGGATAGGGGACTCAACTCAAAACACCGCACCGCAAGGCTATCTGTTTCAATTTGGATATTGATGGCGTATGGTGTGAGAGCCCTAGGATCATATGCCCTTACAGCGCTCGACCACGTCGTTGGAGAGGAGCACAAACCGGATCTAGATGTACAGTCGGCAAAACGGTGAGCCTCTAGGCCACCACTCAAGTACAATCCCTTTCAACAGGCCACGTACCACACTATCTGTTGACTTTCAGGACATGTTAACCTGAATATGCGGTAATCATAAGAAGAAGTCTGCAGTTTATAGACATAATGTCGAAGTCTTGTATGTACAAAGTATTTACAGTTTACTATCTTGAGAAATAATGCCTTATCGGCAAGGACTATAGAATGTGCCCTTTTTTTTCTCATTGTCTAAGCTTTTCCACCGTTCCGAACAGTCCGCATAATTGCTTCCTTTCCTGCCGCTTCGGATGCCTTGCTGCCTTTCTGAGCAGCCTCAGCCATGAGGCTAATCAACTTGCGCAGCTGCGGGCGAGGTACACCTAGGCGGCTCACGAGAACAAGAATGCTAGTCAGGAAAGCCAGCGCGCCAGCCTGATGCATTGCAGCCAATGGGAGCGGCACAACATAGACAAGTGTACCGATTCCAAGAACAGCCTGTAGCGTGGCAAAGCCAAACACGCCATGGGCGCCTTTGTAAATGTTCCGTGGCAGCAAATGCTTGCGTCGGCTTGCGTAAATCAAATACAGAACAGTAGCAGTCCATGTGGTGATTGCCAGGGTGCGATGGGTCAGCTGTACCGTTACCGGGTTATCAAGCATATTGCGATAGATGGTCTTCATCATCGATGGGTCAGTATCGGAGCCACGGGCCGCATAGCGCTTGTCAAAGAGCTCCGAGCTCGAAGGAATGAGCCTCTCGCCCATATACGGGAATTGATTGTAGAGCAAACCAGCATCAAGCCCAGCAACAAAAGAGCCGGACATCGCCGTGGCGAAGCCAAGACACAGCAATCCTAGAGCTAGGCGGCGTGGCATCGTTGCTAGCGGACTGCTAAGAATTTTGATATCTTGTGCAGCTTTAACAGGGTTTGCGATGTATTTGTTATGGCGCAGAATATCAAGTCCCGTAAGCGCCATAGCAAAGTACAGTAGAAAAGCGGCTCCCAAATGGGTAGCAAGGCGATAATGGCTCACACGGGGCTGCGAGTCGGCACGCGCAGCCAGATTAGCCTCATCGATACCGCTGTGTACCATCCACCAACCAATAAATCCCTGCAGGCCAAGAAGAGCAGTAATACCCACCAAGCGGCGATTTGTCTGCGGGCTCGTGCGACCCCGTAGAACAAAGTATAGCCCAGGAATCACAAGCAAGAGACCAATAGCACGGCCCCACAACCGGTGCGACCATTCCATGTAGTAGATGAACTTGTACTCGTCGAGAGTCATGTTGGCGTTCAATTGTTTGAACTCAGGACTCTGCTTGTACAGAGCAAATTCGCGCTCCCAGTCCTCATCGCTGAGTGGTGGTATGCTTCCGGTGATGGGTTTCCACTCTGTGATACTCAAACCAGACTCCGTGAGACGCGTGAGTCCACCCAGCACAACAATACCGAAAACAGCTGCACCACACCCGAGTAGCCAGTACGCCACGCCCTTTGTAGAGACGATTCGCGGCTTGCCGATCCGCGTTGCCTTGGGAACGGGGCCAACGCCGGCCTGTGTAGCAGCGTGAGTAGCCGACCCAAAATTCACACTCGGGCTAGGAATTTGTGTCGGCTGATTGTTGCGACGCCGTTCGAAAGTATGGAAACAGGATACTGTGGGCAAGCGAGCACATGCCAGCTGTCTCGAAGACAAGGCCAGAAAACCGCTTAGCGGTGCCCTCGCGGCAGCTCTGAAGGGCAACATGTTGAATACGCGAATCAAATGTGAGGCGATGCGCAGATGAGGCATTCTATGACGAAATCTGCCCTAGCCCTAAGGGTTATGCTGCACGATACGAGAGCTGCGGCTGCTGCTCATGGAGCCGCGGCACCTTTAGTTGCAGTGCGTTCACCGATAAAATGCGGCTACTGGACCAGTGTAGTAAAAAACTTATCCTTGGTAGCTAAGTGACAAACGGGTAACTCTTTGACGATTATCCACTTTTTGCATCACCACTTCGCATGCGTTTGCGACGAGCGGTTATGTCCCTTCAACAAGATTTTCCTTTCCTGGGTTTAGACTTTCGTGGTGCGCAATGGGCGCTGCTTGATCGTAGCACCTTGGTTGATGTTGTCTAATCTATGTTCTTGTTCGAGGCTTCGCACCTTAGGACTGCAACTGCAGGTAGGCGAATACGTCTTCGAAAAGGCCGCTGGCGCTAGCTGCACACTGCGCTCACGACAATCTAGAAACTCTAATCTTAAATTCGTAACTATATGGCCATAACGTCGTTGCTGGGGATTTGTATTCACCAAACGTCTTCCTGGTACTTGTTCCGCGACTTGAGCTTGCGCACGACCTTCTCGGCGTCGTCCGCAGACACTCCACGCTCCTTCTGGATGATCTCCAGCAGTGTCGCGTGCACGTCACGAGCCATGCGGCTCGCATCACCACAGACGTAGAAGTTTGCACCCTGCTCAAGCAGTTCGTTTATATCCTTCGAGCGCTCGAGCATGCGGTGCTGAACATAAACCTTCTCAGCACCAATGCGGCTGAATGCAGTAACAACTTCCAAAAAGCTTGAGTACTGAGGCCACTCTTCGCCATACAAGAAGTCTTGCTTGTCGTCACGCGAGCCAAAGAAAAGAAGCGCTCGGCCAACCTCTTTGCCCTCCGATGCCTGGTGAGCGCGTTCGTGTACAAATCCGCGGAATGGTGCCACGCCCGTGCCAGGACCGACCATGATGATAGGCACCGAAGACTTCGACGGGAGCTTGAACAGCGAGTGGCGAATGTGCACCGGGACACGGAACTGGTTACCCTGCTCGTAGACGCCACGGGGGCCGCGAAGATTGTAGCTATAGTCAGGCTTGCCCTCAAGCATGTGGCTGAGAGCAAGAACGTTGTTCGTGGCAACTCCTTTAACAACATGGTCGCTACCAACAGGCTCCTGGCGCTCAACAACAGCCGTGATTGAGACTGTGTTAGGAGTCTCCGAAGACGACGACGAGATTGAGTAGAAGCGGGGCTGCAAATGCGGCACCGTCTCAACAATGAAGCTGAATGGCACAGAGGACCACGGTTTGCCGTCGCTCAGGTGAAGCAGCAAACGAGCCAAGTTAAAGCAGTGGGCCGTAACCTTTTCGTGGAAGGCCACCTTGTCATCGGCCAAGCGCTTCGCTTCGGCGCGCACGGCATCCGTCGGCGCGAAAGGGGCGATAGCCGCCAACACCTGGCGGGACACGGGACCATTAATTTCAAGGTGGTAACGGACAATGGTATCGTAGGTAGTGGGCGAGGGCACCCGCACAGGGCTTGTTGTATCAAGAACCTTTATCTGGATAACAGCTTCTTTGTCAGTTATACCAAGAGCCTCCAAGAAGCGCTCAACCTCCTCCTCGGCATTCTGGGTCCAGAGTGCCAAGTGGTCTCCAGTGTTATACTTCAGGCCATCTACAGCAAGTTCCATGTGGATACAATTGCGGTCCGTGTTGTGGAACAGCTCCTTAGCCTTCAAAACACGAGCAAGATACGGGTTTGATTGGTTGAAAGGACCCTTTGCTTCGGAGCCATCTTTGCTGGCCACGAGGTGTTTCAAGTTCGGCTCGCCAAGATAGACATCTGGGCTTTCAGTGGTCAGGTCGACGCGGGTGACCGCGATGCTGGGTTCATAAACAGCTTCGCGCTCATTCAGACCACGCTGCGACTTCAGGGCACTGAAGAGCTCCTCCTTCCAGGCCAGGAAGTCCTCCTCAAGCGTGCCTTTGCCATCATCACCCTCGCCGTAAGGCCCAACGGCTTGAGCGCCAAGCTCCTCCAGCAGGCGGCGGGTATCCTTGCCGACCTGGTTGAACTGCTCATATGAGGAGTTCCCAAGACCGAATACTGCATAGTGCAGGTTAGGCAGCTGTGTGTTGCCCTCGCTGAACTCGGGACTGCTGCTAAGGAACGTAGCCAGTTCTTGCGCATTGTCGGTTGGCTCACCCTCACCATAACTGGCCATGAGAAAGATAGCTAGGTTTTCCTCAGGGAACGTGTCAAGCGCCTCGAAGTCGTAATTTTCCGGGTCCGCGACCATGGTCTTGAGGCCGAACTTCGCACTAATCTCCTTGGCAAGCTTCGTGGCCAGGTCCTCGGCTGTGCCCGTCTGGGAGCCGTAGAACACCACAACAGACTTGTCGTTTTTAGCCATGGTGGACACGATGTTGCGCGAGTCACCGCTGCCGCCAAAGTTAAACTGCGACGCGGAGCCAGCGTCGCCATTGTTTTCGACATCGGGGCCAGCAATCAGGTATTTGTATCCGAACCAGCCGACTATCAGGGCCAGGCCCACAGCGACTAAGATGTTTAGGTCCATTGCGGCTTCAAGTTTCTCGGCAGAGTATGTGTGGGGGAAAGAGGAGGAGTTCGTGGGACCCGAGCGCGAATGGCCTGGCGTCTGCGGGGCCCTTACCCTACCCCGAAACCGCGACGTCGAATTCCGGGTCATCAGCGGGCGGCCTGGGTGAGGAAGCGGGTCGCGACTCGCCCTTTGCAGCAAGAACATTACAAGTAAAATATGTGTAATTCGGATATTTACGAATATTAGGAAGTATCATCGTGTGAACCATGCGGTCAGGTATAGATGATTCGTCATGCGCAAATAACGAGCGTATTGGTAATTGCATCTGCGGCTCCTCCACGGTTCGGCCTATCGAGCCGAGTGTTGCTTACATACTGGACACGAGTCTTAGAGCGGCTGCAGTATGAAGTCACAGCTCGCGTCGACTCGCTTTATTTATGTAAATCGTTTAGTGCACCGCTGTATGCAAGCCGAGCTGCTCGGTACCACATGTGGCGTGGCTCGAAATAACGAAGGACATTGTTCTACTTACATCTCAAAACGAATGCGATCTTAGATTACTATGTGGCAATTCTAGAATGTTATTGTGAAGTAACTGGAGACAAGAGAGCCCTCTGCGCTCAATCGAAGCCTAGTCTATTAGGAGTGCTTCATGCATAATTCCGCATATAATCGCCACCAGAAGTACAAGCCACATGGCAGCTCCTAGACAAGCTTCCGCATAAATCAGTCAGTTGATGCTAATTTCTATATGTATTGAATGCCCTATGAGGCAACTGCTTCTACTTTTGGCCGCTTAGCTTCGGGGAGAGGCGATTCCGAGTCTGCCGCCCTCGCTTCTTTTTTCGACGACTCTACATCGGTTTTCACCTTACGCACTTCGCCATTACTAGCCACGCCGTTAACGACGCGGAAAAGCGGCTGTGTGCGCCAGTGCGGTACCGTCATGTAGCCCTCATTTTCGCTTTCGACAACTTTGTCTTCATTCTCGTTCTTGGCCACAAGCTCTGCCACGCGGTTTTCGACACCCTTTACAATGGATTCAAACCTTTCAAAGTCGCCTGTGCGCGTAGGTCCCAGCTGGTTTCGCAGATCTGTCTCGTGTATGAAGAATGTCCTTAGAAGCTTGAACATGTGCGTCTTCATGGCTGTGTGCGAGGCCGTGCCTGGGCTGTTACGCGCAATCTCGAAGTACTCCCTAAGCACTTTATCAACGCGAGGAAACTCGTCACCTTTACCGAAAATGGCCGGGTTGGCAAGGCACGTCTCGGCAGTCATTACGGCGTCAGCGCCGGTGGCCGTTAAACACTCCTCTATGTTTCGTCGGTAAATGATGTTTCCATTGGCAATTATTACGGTCTCTTCGGGTAAGTTGTCACGCAAGTATTTGATTTGAGACCAGTCAGCCAGCCCGGTTTGCTGGCCTTTCATCTCCCGTGTACGGCCGTGCACGGTAAGCCACACTGCCCCGGCCTCTAGAACACGCTTTGCGTAAGCCAGCGTCTTCTCACGATCTGTGAAGACGCGGATCTTGGCGGTGATGGGCACAGTGGGAACCTGCTCGCTCACTGCCTTAATGAGCGATGCCACAAGGTCCCACTCGTCCATGAGAAACGCACCGTAGTGACCCTTGCGAGCTATTCCTTGCGGACACCCGAGGTTCAGGTCCACTGCATCACATTTACCTTCCACCAGGCGGACGGCTGCAACCAGTTCCTCAGGCTTGTTCGCGCAGAACTGGATCACCAGTGGCCTGTCCGACGCGAGCCCATCGGCCGAGGAAACGTGCTGCTCGCGATAGTTCTCAGTGGTACCAAACAGCCGCGCATGGTACATTGGCGAGTAACAGAGTTGCGCACCGTAGTTACGGCACAGCTCGCGCCAAGCCAGCTCGGATTGATCTACCATAGGTGCTACGACGGTCCGAGGCGACCCCAATTTTTCGTAGAGCTCGCGGCCCTGGCGCGTGTTTGGCAGCGAAGCCATGCGAGACATTCTATGCAGCAATTGACGGAGAATTGTGGAACGAAACACTACGCGCCGCGAGAGCCAGCGCCAGAAAGTGACAAAAAAATAAATTACATAAATAGCCCGCTCAGCGACAACCTTAGGCGTATCGCGGGAGAAAAGTGGCCGCGAGCGGCCGATTTAAAGCGCTAGCGAGTCCGCTCAGCTGAAGCTTTGCATGCCTTGGATATAGGCGTTCAGACTTATCGTGAACATCTCATTGTTCACACCGGCGCCGCCTGTGTGCTCAATGGGGCTCAGCGGGTTTTTGACCACGTAATTCAGATAGAGGGTAGAGTAGATTTCCTGGAGGTCGTGCACGAGCGACGGAGTCTGGAGGTCGGTTATGAACACCATTTTGAGATTTGAGGGTGTCTCGAAGTAGTGCAGCTTGTACTGTGATGTGGAGAATGTCTGGAACGCGTCATCGTCCGTGAGTTTGCGCGAAATGTTGCGCAGGCTGAGGCAGATACCGAAGATGAGCTTTGCCGTATCATCATTTGCGTCCTTCTTGCGCCGGCCGTCCGCAGGCTGGTTCCACTCGCGCCGGAAGACGCATTCGCTGTGCCTGTCGAAGAGCCAGAACGAATAGATCATGGCCAGCACGAAAGAGAGAGAGCCGACTAAACCTCACACAGATAGGCTAAATTGCCCGCGAACACTGGAATCACAACGATCACAGCGGGCGTCTATTTTTTGGTACTGAATTGCACACTTTCGAATGTTTTTTTGAAAATAAATAAGTCAATAAATAGCGATAAATAGGCAGAGACCAGAAAACTCATCACTGTGTTGTTATTAGTATTGCTCCTGCTGCCAATGCACCGCTTACTTTAAGTACTTGTCCAAGAACTCGCGGTGCTCAGCCTTCTGCAAGGCGTCATTCAGCATATCGGAGCCACGTTTTGCTGTCGGCTTGCGTTTGAATGTCGCCTCCGAGCGCCAGGCCGACGTCTTTACCGGGGCAGGGTTGCGCTTAGCATCGCGTTGGGCCTGCAAGGCGCGGCGCTTGTTTATAAGATCGAGCTCACGACGCAGCTCCGCCTCATCATCACTGGAATCATCATCCGTTTCGGGATCTACAGCACCTCTAGAATCATTCTCGGAGCCGCTTGCCGAACCGCCAACCGAACCTCCGGTATTGACAGGCTTTTCGGCACCATTACTATCTCCAGAGCCTCCTCTAGGGAAATTGGGGCCCAGTTCGGTCTTCGCATCTGTATTTATTGTACGTTGGCTGCTTTCCAACGCGGACTTGGCGGCCTCGATGCCTTTGTGTGGTGTGGCGCGCATGGGCACCACTGCGCGGCGATATTTGAGCTGCGTGTGAGAAGGTAATGATCTGGCGTGCTTGATTCCGGTGCGCGCATCCTCGCGGCCCTTGGCAGCCTCCCATTGCGGCCTATGTGAACCGGTTCCCATGCTTAGGGCATGATAATATTTGCAACCGCGTATTTACCTAATAATCGCGACCCCGTTGATCCCGCGCCGGCGTGCGATGGATGTGCCGGAATTTACGAGCGCGCTGCCGTATACCAAGGTCAGAGACTTTGCCTATCATGATAAGCACCCTCTGCACTATGGAATGCGGCCGGCTGAGCCTGAGAAGGCGCCGCCCGAGCCCGCACGGGACGAGCCCCAGATCAGCATAGATGGCGCCGACGAGCCTCCGCGCAAGAAGGAGGACGACATCTACCGCAAAGCGGTGGCCCTATTTGATTTTGAGCCGGAAAACAGCAACGAAGCGCCCCTTGTCGAGGGCCAGATTGTGTGGATCAACTACCGCCATGGCCAGGGCTGGCTTGTGGCCGAGAATCTCGAGAACGGCGAGACGGGCCTCGTTCCCGAGGAGTACGTGCAGGTGCTTCCTGAAAACGAGAGCGAGTGGTATGATGCAAATTAACGCCTACTGGCAGCAATCAGTAGCGCTCGCGCCAAGTGCTCCAGACCGTGATGCTATATATAGCTTGCGTTCATGGTTACAATGATATATATATATAATGTGGTTATGTCTACCTTTTTTGTGTTTCTTGGCTTCAAAAGAAATAAATAGTGTTTACGAATCCTCTTCGTCGGCAATCTCTGCCTTGTCCTCGTCCGCAAACGGGTTTTCGATCTCCGGCGCCGGCAAGTCCTTAAGAAGCTCGCGCGCGGCCTCCAGCATCTCCGGGTCAATCTCATCCTCAACCGACTCGAGAAGCTGCACCGCGTCCTGCACGGCGACAATGTGCTTCGAGCGCTCAAGCTGGTTTCCGCTGGGCTCTACCAGATTCTTATGACACAGTGCGTTCAAATAGTACAGGTCAGGGACCTGGTCATCGAGCCGGTGCAGCTCGCCAGTCACTTCGAGCACTTGCTCGTACATCTCAAGCTCGAGCATGCTTTGCGCCAGCCTCACGAGTTGCGGGATCGCAGCATGGTCCAAAGTCTGCTGTACGATTCCCTGGCCAAACAGATCCCAGGCTCGCTCAAGAGCGTCCTTGGCCTCCTGCTGCCTCAATTGGCTGATGCGGATGCTGCCCAGGATGCTCCAGGCCTCGGGGTTGCCCTCATTCACCATGAGTGCCTCGGCAATGAGCCGCTCGCAGGACTGTTCGGCCTCGGGCTCCATGCAAAGGTCCGTCATCCAGATCTCGATCATACCGAGGTAGGCCTGGACGAGCTGCAAGTCGATGAGGCCGCGCTCAACGCGTGCAGCGTCTGTCGTCTGGCGCTCGGCTTCGCTAGCACTCTTGTACAAAATATCAACTCCTTTCGTGTAAAATTCAATACCCCTACGGTTACCAAACATCTGGCCTGCCCACAGAAACTTGCCAGCGCCGTACTTTCCTGTGGGATCAAGCTCCATGGCTCGTTGCAGCAGTGGCATAGCCAGCTCGGCGTTGCCCAGCTCGAAGTGCACCTCGCAGAGCGTTTGCAGCACTTCGATATCGTCAGGCTTGGCTTCTACTGCTTTCGTGAGCTCGGCAACATACTCTTCGGGCTCGCGCTGCAGCCGTTCGTACACAATCATGGCCGGGGATTTTTCCACTGCTTCGAAAAATTATGTAAATAAGCAGCAGCACGACCCCGACCACGAAACTGCGGAACCGCCAAACCTCCACCCCATTTCAGGTTGCACAAACGGCGAACAAAAAATGGGTAAAGAGGACCAGGAGGAAGAGCTCGAGATCTTGCAGTCTATCTATCCTGAGGAGCTCGAGGTCATCGACGAGACCCGCCTTGCTATCCGCCTGCATCTTGACACAGAGCCACCGCGCCTGCTCATTGTCGAGGTGCAGTACCCGGAAGACTACCCCGAATCCGTGATCCCGGGTTTATACATTTCTGCTGATAACCAAGCTCTTGTCGAGCAGGCAGATGATGATGACGACGAGAATGAGGACGCGAAACGCGACGAGCCCAGATACACCTACGATTTCACAAAAAGCGACTGCGAGCGGCTCAAAAAACAGGCCGACGAGGTTGCCGAGGAGAACCTTGGGCTTCCCTCCGTGTTCACAATTGTCTCCTCAATCAAAGAGCAGGCGGAGGAGTTGTATGAGGCACGTATCAAGGACCAGGAGGCGGAGCGACTCCGGCAGCTGACGCTCGAGGAAGAGAAAGAGCAGGCAAAGTTCCGGGGTACTCCGGTCACAAAGGAGTCCTTTTCACAGTGGCGGCTCAAGTTCAGGCATGAAATGGGCTGGGATAAGCCCAAGGAGCGGCCTTTCGGCCGACTCACCGGCAAAGAAATCTTCGTGCGCGGCCTTTATAAGGAGGGCGACGAAGAGAAGGAGGCGCTTGCTGAGTTTGATGAGAATACCTAAGCATTTTGCCAGGTATAGCGTGTATTTATGATCCTATTTAATGATGAGGCTGATCTGCTTGTCTGTTTATGGAAGAGGCAGTATGAAGCTCCTTTTAGCCCAAAGTTCTAGTCATAAGATTTTGTGTTTGTATGTGCGTTTCATGCGTTTCTACGAACTTAAGGATGCTGTGCGCTGTTCATGATACTTACACATTTCATTCTTTTTTCTGATTACTCGCTCTTCGCAGAGAGTTGCCACGCTGGGATTGCCGGTTGTTGAGGCTGGCTGGGAGGCTGGCTGTTAGCCGCAGGGTCCTTGTTCGACTTTTCGGGGTCGGGAATGAATGGGGCCTCGGTCTTTGGTTCGGACGAGCTAGCCTTCGGTGTGCTGGCTCCGCTAGCCGCAGTGCTAGTGCTAGTACTATTGCTGGCTCCATTTGCCGATGGTTCTCGCGGTTTACGCGGGAACCCTGGAAGACTGGAAGGAACTGACGAGGCTGGAGGAACCACTGGCGCATGCGAGCCAGTAGCAGACCGTCTTCCGATCAGCTGCTTCAGGCTCTTCAATTCGTCCTGTAGCTCGACAACTGCGCGCTTCTGCGTCTCGCTGTGCTGCTGTAACGAGCGCGGAATGAGCTCTCGCAGCGCCTCTACGTTAGACAACGCCAGCTTCGACTCCTGTTTGCGTTCCTCTGCGTGCTGTTTGATGCCCTCAATGACCTCTCGTGCCTCATCCATGACGCGGGTAAATTCTTCACTGCGTGCTACCTCTTGAGCCTTCATCTCGGCCGTGTCCTCCTGCAGCTGCTTGACAAGCGCCTCTGTGCGTTGAAACTCTGCCTCCAGCGCCTCTTTGTCTGCCTCTAGCGAAGCCGGCGTGGGCGGCAGAATCATGGGTAGCACGTATCGCTTGGCGACCTCGTAGATGCCGTAGGCTACGCCCACGCTGACCGTAGCCATCACAAAATAGTCCTTCCAGTCGCGCTCTGGGATCGGTGGCGGCTGCTGGAGCATGTAACTAGGCCGCGGTGGAACGTATTGTTGGGGTGCCCCTGACGAAGAGGGTGCTGGCGACTCAACGCGAGGGCCAGCGGCTCGGCGCAGCGTCTCCTCGATCTCGTCGGCGGTTAGACCCTTAGACTCGAGGAATTCAACCTTCTTCGTGACGCTCGCGCCCTGCACCTGTGGCTCGTTCAGGAACTGGACCGCCGAGTTGATGTAGTCCTCCCGCATCCTGTTGAAATGCTGTTTTGCAACAACGCGCGACGCACAAACTGGGGTAGACAAGCGATTATGGACAATCGATAGCCTCGGCTGCGACTACCCCGTATTCCGTACCGCACGATACTGCCAGCATATCATCTGACGCATGCAGCCTCAAGAAACCAAAACCGCTGCGCGCGTTCTAATATGCAACGTGGAGCGACCAGGGTTTAAGGTGGTTCATGTTGTATTTGGTAGACACAGCGCCATGGACTGAGCATGATGTGAAGCGCGAGTGCGTAGCGCGCGGCATTGAGTTCCGTGGTGGTTTCCATTTCCACGAAACGTGCGCAAAGCTCGCATCGCATCTCGTAAAGCAGCAGGTGGCCGAGGACTATGGCGCGAAGGCAGGCCTCGAGGTGACCGCTACGGGGAAGCCCTTTTTCGATGAACCAAATATCCATTTCAACGTCACGCATCATAACCGTCTTGTCATTGCCGTAGCGTCCACGACGCAGCCAGTAGGCATCGATCTTACCGACCTGAACACACCATTCAACCGCGATGAATTGAGTGCTTTGTTCACGGAGGTCCCGCCAAAAGACTTGGAGGGCTACTACTGGGCAGCGCGTGAGGCATACCTGAAATACACAGGCGAGGGCACGCACGAGTTGCCTCTGAATGTACAGAAGCCTGCGCACACCGGCATTCCGGACCTGGAGGAGCTCTCATCGATCTCGGTGATGCCCTTCATGAAGATTGAGCGCACCTATGTGCGACTGTTCAAGGTTCGCGATATGGTTGGCGCTGTTGTAGCCGCACGCGAGGATGTCACTGAGATCTGCGGCTTTAACAGCGAGATACAGGCTGCGGGTGATACGAACGCTGTGGCCGACGTCGATGAAACCGGTCGCGTCGATGAAGACACAGCCAGCCTTCCCACCGTGCCTCTATAGCTTACCTAGCCGCACTGAAGTCGCCGCACTGAAGTCGCCGCACTGAAGTCACACTCTGTGTACCTTTTCTGTGACATTCCGATCTTCCGCTCTACTTATTGTACATATCAATGAACTCTACAAACTTGCCTCACGTCTCTGTTATGCGTTAGTTGTGATGCGAGTATCTTTATGACTCCCACAATCGCCCTCTACTTTTTTCAAGCAAGAAATGGTATTTTTCGAGTGTAACGATAAATTTGAGGCTCTAGCTTTCCTGCGCCTCTATTTTAGTTGCGCCGTAGTTCATGGTCCGCACGCTCTCTCACAATATGAGCATGCAAGGTCGATCTCACGTAAACGCTGCTCTCACTCACTCACTCACTACTACTACGGTTTCGGTGTCTCGTAGCCAGAAAACGGCGCGCTTGGATCTCCGCCGGTGCTCAGACGTGCTCGCATGGAGTGCCCGCCAAACTTCGGGCGCGTTGGCAGCGGGATCTACCGCAGTTCGTTTCCAAAACCTGAGCACTTCCCGTTTCTTCAGACTTTGGGCCTTAAGAGCATTTTGAGCTTGTTGCCAGAGGACTACCCGGAAGAGAACCTTGAGTTTTGCTCAGAGAATGGTATTCGCCTATTTCGTGTAGGTCTTTCCGGTAATAAAGAGCCCTTCGTGCATGTCAAACAAGGCGATCTGCAGGAGGCGCTGCGCATCGCCCTGGACCCGGAAAACCAGCCGCTGCTCATACACTGCAACCAGGGAAAGCACCGAACAGGGTGTGTCGTTGGATGTATCCGTAGGCTGCAGCAATGGTCGCTAGCGATGATATTCGAGGAATATCGCCACTACGCATATCCTAAGGTCCGATCCTTAGACCAGCTTCTCATAGAGTTATTTGATGAGTTCTTTGTCGAAGACGAACGCATACAACAGGGTATTCTTCAAATTTGGGCGTAGAAACACGGCCCTAATGTAGCCGACTTTGTTGTTCTGTTGTTATATATATATATATATATATATATAGAATCCGAGGCGGGTAAACTCATGGACATGCAAGCAGAATTACGGGATAAATATGAATACAAAGAAGAAGATTGCAGCACGCATGCGTCACAGACAGATCAAGAAATTAGTACGGGGTTTGTAGGTTGTAGTTCGAGAGCGCGTATTCAGATACGGCATCGTCGCTGGCGGACTTCTCATCCCACGAGTGGTCTTGCAGTGACACTGTAAACTCGAGATCCTCCGCAGTTATCGAGTCGTAAGCCTTATAGATCATCAGAAATGCGAACCAGTTGCATACGGTGCCGAAGAAAATGCCATCAATATAGTGCCGCACACTGTTGCAGATGAGATATCCAAACGCGTACATGAGTAACTGGCCAGCAATAAGACAGAACAGCGCCAAAATCTGGGCGCCGAAAGCCCACCAGTTGCGCAGAAGCACACCGGTGAGGTACAGCGATGCGCATGCGTAAAAGAACACGAAAACAGCGTTCACGACGTAAAGCACGACCATGAGCGCCGTCGTTTCGCGTGGATTGAGCAGAGTCGGCCACGAGGGCTTGCCACCATTGAATGTGAAGATCGCAATTAGAAACACCGTCACGCCCCAGAGCAAGCTAGAGATGCGCATGGACCAGACACTTTTGAAGCTGCCGTCCTCCCATAGCTGGTACCCCAGCAACGAGGTGAGCATGAGCAGGCAACAGAAACCGCTTGACAGCCCTGCTTGAATGGCCACAAACCACGGGTATGACTGGCTCGTAGCCGGCGAGACGCCTGCGTCTACAACCAGAGACCAGACCTCGAGAACGAAGAACAGGTAGAACAGATCAAGCATTTCGCGTCGCCCAACCGCAGTATATTTGCTATACACGGTATATATGGCGAAGCACGTCATGAGTAGAATGCCAAAATGGATGAACACAGTACCGATATTGAATATCATCGTGTTGGCCAAGAAAATCGACCGAGCATAACACTTCGACAGGAGGCCCTGCCCGAACGCACTGCTACCCTCATATGGCCCGACCAGCGGGCACAGAGGAATGTTTGCGCGCTCGCAAATAAGTTCAAATGAGCCGAACCCCATGAGTAGAAGCGTGCGCTAAAGGCAAGGAGTCTGATTCAGAAACTATTCGTTAGGGGGCGCACCTGGGTGGGCATGGGCTAGGGTGTTGCCCCTAATTATAGCTTCGGCGCCCGGAGCATGCGCACGCGTCGGACTGCAGTGAGGTGGTAGGTTTCGCGGTTGCGACGCGGTAGCCGCGTTTGTCGAAACGGGAATACCTAGGAACGTGGCCATGTGATGTATATGCTAAACAATTTTTAATTTTTTTCTTTTTCTTGCAGTGGCCGGTTTTGAATGAAAAGAATTGTATCCTCACGTCTCGCGGTCGTGCTTGGCGTGGCTCTCTTCTTCTTCACGTGAATTATCATTGTGATTATGCTCAAGGGGCTCCACCGCTTTTTTTCGTTGTATACTACTTCGCATGTATCGCTCAATAAACGGTCAAAGGTGCGCTTTATAGTCAATTCGCAAATGACAATGTCGATCACGGCAATTGGTTTCCATGTAAAGAAGAAAGTCGCATAGCTCACCACCATCTTCCTGCACTGCAGGTTTGAGGACGCCCCACGTTACCGCTACTATTCTATACCGCACAAAACTACTGCGCTTGCACGATCTCACCAGGTAAATAATATTGATGCCCTTGCGCAATTCATTCGGCCCGAATCCGTACTTCCTGTATAGACGTCAGGGTTTACTAGGGCGGATAGGTCGCTACATTCCGCAGCCACTCAAGGCGTTTGCTGCCGTTGCCGGTCTCGCTGCAGCCACTGTTGTTCTGGCTCCAGCAATCATAATCTTGGCTACTCCGCCGCTTATATGTGGCGCATGGCTTGTTCACAAGCGCAAAAGAGCCCTTGCTCAGCTGGCTGAGCAGCTCCATCACCAGCGGTGGCAGGACCTTGCTAGCTTTCATTTGCAGCAGGCGCCTGCTGGAGAAAAGTCCGAGCGGATTCCAACTTTCGCACGGATCGCAGTGGAAGCCGCTCTGCAATCAAATGAGCAGAATCTGCGGACAAAGCTTGGTGCTGACAACGTAAATTTCACCGACCTCGAGGCACTGGCTCAGGACTTCAGTGCTGCCACACATGGCTTTGCGGAAAACATGTCAATGGCCCAGTACGGACTGTTGGTGAATGGGCGCAGAATGGGCTCCGTACGTGTCGTGCAACGGCAAGGCCTTGGTAGCGAGTCACAAGATATTAGAGCTCGTATTGAGGTGCAGCTGCTTGACGGCTCCTTTCTTGTTCTCAAAGGAGGTAATTCACCTAACAACATAATAGAAGGACATGGTCATCGCATCTCATGAGAAGCATCAATCCTGCATATGTTATATGATTATGTTGCCATCCACCACTTGTTCAGATTCTAAACTACAGCATAGATTGGCTGTGACTCAGGCCAGCATTCAAGTCGGCAAGATGAATCTGATTTTCGCAATTAGCTAATTTTCATCATTGTATCAGTTGGTGCCGCATTCGAAGGCCAGATGTTTTAGTCGTTTCAGCGTAGGCGATATCTACCCGAGATTAGCCCCTGCCCTGTGGATCGTCGGAATATACCCAATACTGCCAAGAGCAGAATAAAGTTTCACTCCGTTTTCATTCAAACAACCATGCCAGAAGTTACTGGCGGTGCCATGATGGTGCTCGACGGAGCAGCCCCGTTCATGGAAAAGGAGTGGAGAGCGCTAGCATCCGCACATGGAATGGAATTCCTCTTCTGTCATCCGCAGTCGCCTGCTGAGTTTCTTACGATCGCTGAAGAACATAACGTGAAAGTGATTGTCAACAGCTACGAAGTCGCCCGTAATATGGGCTCATACCCCGAAGACATGATCCACAAACTTGCTGAAATGGGCGTGGTCGCTGTGTGCCATGAGGGGGCTGGATATGATGTAGTTGGTGACGTTTTTATATGGAAAAAGTACGGCGTTCAAGTGTCCAATTGCCCCAATAGCGTGGCCCCAGACACCGCGAATACAGGCATCTATTTGACTTTGAGTGCCATGCGCAATTTCTACGCACTAAGCACGTCGGTGCGTGCTGGGACGTGGAGATCTAATGTTGAACCGGGTATCAGTCCCTTGGGTCGGACTCTGGGAATCCTCGGTATGGGAAACATTGGTCGTATGTACAGAGACCGAGCCCGAGCTATCGGTTTTGAGACAATTCAGTACCATGGTCGCACAAAATTAGCACCTGAACTTGAACAAGACTCTCGGTACGTTCCTGATCTTGATGAACTGCTGGCTACGAGTGATGTGCTCGTGCTTGTGCTCCCACTCAATCAGCATACACGCCACCTTATCAATAAAGAACGCCTTGCGAAATGCAAGGATGGCATCGTGATTATAAACATTGCCCGGGGTCCCATTGTAGATGAGGAAGCATTGGTCGAGGCACTGGACTCAGGCAAGGTGCGCTCCGTTGGTCTGGACGTTTACGAACACGAACCCAAGATTCATCCCGGCCTTGTGGCTAACCCGAAGATCACGCTGTTGCCCCATGCTGGACCGCTTACTGAAAATACGCGGATAAACCTCGAGAAGGAGCTCTTCCAGAATGTAAAAAGTTTCCTGGACACTGGCTCTGTTGTAAATCTTGTGCCGGAATTGAAAAACTAGACCTCATTTCTACCTGCTGCTTTGAGAACAAAATGCATAGTATTTGAGCCTTCACGGATAGTTCGATATCCCAAAAGTGTCAATTAAAAGTAGAAACGCTATTATAGATGTAAACTAATTTTGGTTCCAATTGAGTGAATGCCCCAAGACTGGGGTGACTTGGATATGTTTAGCAATTACCACACATAAGTCAAATGTCCGAAGCATCAAGCTTTGCACTTTGCCACCCAAGCAAATATCAAAAAAGGTCAACTTGAAGCCACACTGTTCACAAATATATATATTACCATAAATAATTATGGACGCTAAGATTGGTGTTTAGGAGATCAGTCCCTCGAAGGCTCATACTAATGAGCTTCTCTTACAAGTAACAACCTTAACTCCTTCTCGAAAATTCAAAACCTTCAGAGACAATTGTAGTGTATACATTATTTAACATGCGAAAGATCGATTTTGGCTTCAAAGGTTTGTCTGGGTTGGCGACGGTCATGGTTTTGGCTTTCAATTATTTATGATCCTCACGTGCCAAAATTTCATATTTGTGTGTTTTCAGGTTGAACAACGAGCTCTATGCCAATCGACCCGAAAAATCTACTACGGCTGGAGAACCAGCCGGAAAACATACGCAATGTCTGCATTCTAGCCCATATTGACCATGGAAAGACAAGCCTCAGTGACACGCTGCTTGCGAGCAACGGCATCATCTCGCAGCAGCACCAAGGTGAAATAAGATACTTGGACTCACGCGCAGATGAGCAGGAGCGAGGAATCACAATGGAGGCAAGCGCGATATCACTATATTTTCGCACGGCACAACAGGAGTTCGTTGTGAACCTCATTGACTCTCCTGGCCATGTAGACTTCAGCTCCGAAGTAACGCAGGCGTCACGGCTCTGCGACGCCACTATTATTCTTGTGGATGCCCTAGAAGGGGTGTGTAGCCAAACTGTCAGTGCTCTCAAGCAGGCCTGGGATGAAGAACTCCAATCCATTTTGGTCATTAACAAAATGGACAAATTGTACGACGAATGGCAATTAACGGCTGCAGAAGCTGCTGCTCATCTCTCGAAATTGGTCGAACAAGTAAACGCAGTATGGGGTCAGTTTTACGTTGGTAAACGCATGGAGACTGAGGAAGACAACGACGACGTAGTGTACTTCTCACCAGCCAACAACAACGTCGTCTTTAGTAGCGCGATACATGGCTGGGGTTTCAGCATCCAGCAATTTGCTACATTTTACGAGAAGAAGCTAGGTGTGGATCGGTCTAAGCTTGTCAAATTTTTATGGGGTGACTTTTCGTTGGACCCGAAAACGAAGAAGGTCGTTCCAGGAACTACTACAAAGCGCAAGTCTTTATTCACGCAGTTTGTTATGGAAAATATTTGGGCTGTATACACCGCTGAGGCCGAGCAAGATGAGTATAAGCTAGACCGTATTGTGCAGGCATTGAATCTAAAGCCCATGCATACAAAAACAGCAAAAGCCATTTTCAATCAATGGATTCCAGTGAGCCGTGCCGTGCTATCTGGTATTGTATCACTGCCGTCTCCCAAAAAGGCCCAGAAAACGCGCACAGAATGCATTTTGCGAAATACGCCCCACCCTGAGCTCGTAGACGGTGGTGTGAGATCAGCCATGGAGTCTTGCGACAATAATGGGCCGCTTGTTGCATACGTTTCTAAAGCAGTCAGTATTCCGGAATCAGACCTACCGGTCGGTGTTGTAGGGGTTCAGGATCGTCTAGCAGCATTGCGTTTGCAGAGCGAGCGGCTCACGAAGGCTGACGATTCTGAAGTAGCTGTACTGGGCTTTGCTCGCATCTACAGCGGGACTCTTACACCTGGCATGGAACTTGATCTTCTTGGTCCTAGAGCCGATCCGTCAGAACCTGCTGAGTTCCGCACAGCTGTGAAAGTTACGGGTATTTATCTTTTCATGGGTAGAGATCTCATTCCTGTAGATAAGGCTGGCCCTGGCGCTATTGTTGGTATCAACGGCCTCAAAAGCAGCATTGTGAAGAGCGGCACATTGGTTAGTCCTGGAATTGTGGGTCCTAATCTGGCACGTTCTGCTAAGGTAGCCGCGCCGATTCTTCGGGTGGCTGTGGAACCGCAAGATCCTACTAAACTTGATGATGTGGAACGCGGTCTAGAGCTCCTAAACGTCTCGGATCCAAGTGTGGCATTTGAGATCAGCGAACTTGGCGAGTTTATTCTCGCCACTTCAGGAGAGTTGCATCTTGAAAGATGTTTGAACGATCTGACCGAAAGGTACGCTAAACATCCCCTTGACGTTTCGCCTCCCGTCGTACCCTTTAGAGAAACCATTCGCCCACCATTCGACAACGCGGGCCCACAAGAGCGCGATGTTGGTGGTATTCATATCAAGATTGAAGTGCGGCCCGCGCCCCTTGAGAAGTTTGACGAGTCACAAGCAGCAGTGATCGCCAAGTTTCGCGGTAACGTGCTTGTAGATGAGACTGCTGATAAGGTTCTAGCCACGGGCTCGTTCGGCTCGCACAACATCATCACTGGCTTTAAATCAGCCATGGCGAAAGGACCGCTTGTAGAGGAACCCGTTCAGGACGTTTGCGTGGCTGTTACAGATTTGAGCTGTACGGCTGAGGAAGTGTCACGCATTGCGCAGCGGCGCCTTATCACTGCCACGAAACAAGCGATTCAAGCAGCAATGGAACAGTGGAGCCCGCGCGTCATGCTGGCCACGTATTTGTGCCAAATCCAGGCTAGCACTGATGTCCTTGGTAAGGTCTACGGCGTTATTACGCGACGCAAAGGCAAAGTGCTCACCGAAGAACTGAAAGAAGGGACGCCGTTTTTTCTCGTAGAGGCCCAGATTCCTGTGATTGAGAGCCTTGGATTTAGTGACGAGATTCGCAAGAAAACTTCTGGCGCTGCGAATCCACAGCTCATGTTTTCTGGATTCGTGCTTTTGGATCAAGATCCGTATTGGGTGCCTACGACTGAAGAGGAGCTTGAGGCTTTAGGAGAGACTGCCGACCGCGAGAACATCGCCTTGAACTACGTCAAACAAATTAGAAAGCGTAAGGGTCTAGCTATCGGCGAGAAATTGGTGGACGGTGCCGAGCGTGATCGCGCACACCGACATTAGAAGACCTTGCTGCTACCTGTAAAACCATAATTTACTCGCAATGCTAACTTATTGGCCCTCAGTTATACTGGCCGTTGGTTCACAACGCTTAAAACAGCCAAAAATATACCGCGGCTTCATTGTACCGAGACCAAGAGACAAGGGGGGTAGGGGGGAGGTCCCCCGCACCTCTCTAGCGTGGCTGTGCTAATCAGCGCATGTCTTCACGAAACAAGGTTAAAGTCTAAGTCTCGACGAGTTGAAAAAGGAATTTAGATTAGACAACAAATTCCAACTTCGATTCTGCAAAGATTTATACTACAAACTAATTCCTTCGCCATGATCGCACAGGCCGAAGAACCCCCCCAGGTCCATTATTTCGCAATCAAGCTCAGCTGACACTCGAACTCCCGCTTGATACTAACTAATCAACTTTCCCTAGCTTCACGATGTTTTACCCCCCCAATGCGTTTTAATCCGAAAAAGTGGGAGACGCAGCTATTGCGGCAATGTAGCATGTGAGAGAGATACCGCAAGCCGGTAACAAACTCGAGAGAAAAGCTTCTGGATAAATATAAACTGCGTAATACTAGATTTATCGAGAACGGAATTTTTTCTACTTCGTCATAGGCGAAGTGGTCTTAACTGCTATCAGCGGCGATCGATCAATCAGCCGGCGGCGTTTTTTTTTAGCGAGAGGCCAGATGCTTTTATTCAAATTTCTTCGCCTTTCTACAGCGGTCGAATGCTTAAGGGTACGGGTATCACTAATAAAAAAATTGAACCCCTATTCAGGGCAAGGACTAGTGACAGCTGCATGAGGATAGCTTGCAGGAGGCGTTTTAATAGCGCGAAGTGGATTCTGGGAGCATCTGGCGCATCAAATTTTACTGTTCCATTATGAAGCGGCGTTCCTTTAGTCCCAGAATACCTAATTTTTGTGGCTCAATTGCTAGAGACTACGGACTTCGCAAAGCCCCGAGATCTCAGACTGCGGTGTCCCCATGAGTGGCTTTCGAGCCGTCAACAGATAGGTCAAGGGTTGCGCCAGTATCGCTCCTGTCTCGTGCCGCCTCATGCATGCAGCTGATGAAGACCATCGAAAAAGGGTAGACGGAAAAAACTTGCGGAGCAGACGGCCCAAGCGCGCGATATATAAAGGGTAGACCTCCATCTAGCAATTGAGACTCTGTTTGCATGGCGGCTAGTGGAGGAGAGATGCAGATGCAAAAGTCCGAGCGGTTCACGGACCCTCGGTTCTTTGCAAAGCACCCGATGCTTGAATATCCTTTTATCTTATCTCTTCTGTTTGGCCAAGTCTTTACTCAGGCTTCATCCAATGCAGCTCTACCATTGCTTAAGGTCCTTGGAAAGTCTTTTGGCTCTGACTCGGCAACCAGCACTTGGTACATGTCGAGCTTCTCGCTCGGTATCGGCGCGCTGATTCTTGTGAGTGGAAGAGTCGGCGATATGTATGGATTGCGCGCCACGATTTTGGGCGGATATATCTGGACTCTTTTATGGAGTATTTTGGCTGGCGTTTCCAGCTATGTGAGTACGGCGACGTTTTTTATTGTATGCCGTGCTATGCAAGGCGCCGGTCTTGCCTTTGTTTTGCCCAACCTCATGGGTGTTGCAGGCCGTGTTTACAGGCCCGGTACCAGACGGAAGCACATGGTGTTTTCGGGGATTGGACTTAGTGCCCCCCTAGGTGGCGGCCTCGGACCTATTGTCGACGGTCTTATCGCCACTGAGACCGTACACTGGGAGTGGTGCTTCTACCACTACGCAATTGCCGTTGCCTGCGCCTTGGCTTTAGCTTGGTTCTCGATTCCGTATATCACTCCTCATAAAAAGGAAGAGCCTGATATTGAGGTGGACTGGATTGGGTGCGCGCTCGGTGTCTGCGCCCTAGTCCTATTCAACTTTGTTTGGAACCAGGCACCTGCCGCTGGCTGGCAGACTGCCTACATTATTGCGCTTCTCGTGGTTAGTATCGTGTTACTCGTGGTATTCTTTTGGTACGAATGTACTATTCCAAAAAATCCACTTGTGCCGCGGCAGGTGATGAGGGACCTCAAGATGATGCTCACTTTACTGACGTTGCTACTGAGCTGGGGATCTTTTGGTATCCTTTTCTACAGATTTTTCGTGTTTGTGCTGGAACTTCGCGATTACAACCCGCTGCAGGCCGGCGCGTCTTTAACCCCTGTTCTTATCTTTGGCACCATGGCAGCACTTGTGTGTGGATACCTTATCGCACACATCCGCGTACAGTTCCTACTTGTCATCTCCATGATTATGTTCATGTGCAGCGATGTGATGCTACTTATGATGCCCGTGCATCAGTCTTACTTCCGCATAAGCATGGGCTTGTGGATTCTTGGTGTGTGGGGTATGGACTGGAGTTTCCCAGCGGGCTCAATCATTCTTAGTGACGAGCTACCAGCCCAATTCCAAGGTATGGCCGGTAGTCTTCTCACGACCATGGTCACCTATGGAATGTCGCTGTTCCTTGGCATTGCTGGCACTGTCGAGGCTCAAATTCTCAAGCGGGACCCCGGAAATATTTTGCTTGCTCACAAGGCTTGCATGTACTTTGCCTTGGGACTGAGCTCAGGGTCGGTGCTTGTTGCCATAGTCGTCGCTATCATGACTTTGCAAAAGCGCAAGAAGAAGCACGATATTGAGCCTCCTAAGGACTCTGGTGTCTCGGACTCTTACAGTGCAGAGACTGACTCGACCAAGTCTGATGTTGAGAAAGAGCATGCTTTACCTGTTGAACTTCCTCTGCCAAATGGGGTTGTGCCAAATGCCGACGCGGCACAGCCATGACTTATTATTCCATTTCGATAGCATCATCTCATCGTTTTGGCGTCATTTGTCTCACAGAGCTCATGGTTATTTTACGTGTGGGCTCATTAATTTATTTCCCGTCGTGGCATTGGCAAGATTTCTGTAGGCCTAAATTTTCTATAGACATGATAAGTTTGTTATTGTCATTTACAGAAGAAGATCCTGTTAGTTAGATAGTGAAGCTGGACTTGCAGCAGATAAAGTCACTCCACTGATCGCCTGCCTATCTGCTGCTTCTGCACGCGCACATGGACGCCGAACGATAAGCGATGAAGATAAACAGCACCATGATAGCGTTGGACTGCGTCACTTCACGTGAGCGTCAGCTCGAGCGCGTGGGTACCCTTCTCGCCTGGAGCCGCGCGCATTCATAGAACAGCAGCAGCAGCTTGTCTAAAGTAAATGACCGTCCAAGATGCGACGGAACAGGACCCGCTCATCTCGCTGGTACGTGATCCCGGAAGACGACATCTCGGCCTAACTTCGGCGATCTTTCTCATGCTCAACCGCATGATTGGCACGGGAATCTTCTCCATCCCGTCATCAATCTATCAATTGACAGGAAGTGTTGGCTGGTCCATTGTTTTGTGGATATTTGGTGGTCTCATGGGATTCTGTGGCTTCACAGTCTATTTGGAATATGGACTGGAAATGCCTCACAGCGGTGGCGAGAAGAACTACCTTGAGCGCGTTTTCACCCGTCCACCACGACTCGCTCTTACTGTCTTTTCAGTGTGCTCCGTCATTTTGAGCTTCAGTACTTCTAATAGCTATGCGTTTGGAAATTATGTCCAGCTTGGTCTCGGTCGAGTTCCTAGTGAAGGTGCGACTCGTTGGATTGCGTCACTGACAGTGGGACTTATCTGTTTTATCCATGCGCGCTTTCCAAATGCAGGACGAGCTGCTTTCAACACTTTGGGCTCCATCAAAGTAGTTATTCTGCTTTTTATAGCTGGATGCGGTCCACTTCTAGCCTTAGGCGTTGTTGATGTTGGGCAGCAAGAAACGATGAGGGACAATTTCGGCGAGGATCTATGGAAAAGCGATGGATTTGGCGGTGGGCTCTACAATGTGAGCGTCGCGTTGTTGAGAGTGTCATATTCGTATAGGGGATGGGAGACTCTGAATTTGGTCATGGGCGAAGTAAAAAACCCCCAGCGCACGGTTGTGAAGGCTGGAATCATGGCGCTCACTGGTATCACCACCCTTTACACACTATGCACCTATGCATACTTTGCTGTTGTTCCGAAAGCCGAGGTTGCTAACTCTGGTGTAGTCATTGCTGGTGTCTTCCTGCTTAAGCTCTTTGGTGAGTCGGCCTCGGCGCGCATACTTCCGCTTGTCATTTGCCTCTCCAATCTAGGCAATATACTTGTTGTCACGTACGCAGCCAGCCGTGTTGCGCAAGAAGTTGGCAAACACAACATTCTGCCATGCTCAAACTTATTAGCCTCATCAGGGCCGTGGGGAACCCCTATAGTAGGCCTTGCTCTCCACTTTCTCATGACAGTGCTCACATTGACCATCCCTCCACCGGGCGATGTATACAACTTTGTGGTGGACGTGAGTACTTACCCTGTCACCATTTTTGCGACGCTGATAACCCTAGGACTTATTTACGTGCATCGCAATCCAGAAGCAACGCATTGGCATATGGAGAAGGGCTACCGGGCTCCTCTTGTATTGATTCTCTTGTTTCTGGCTTCTAACATCGTCATGATTGTTTTTCCTTGGATGCCTCCTCCGACACACAAAAGCGGACTACCATACTTTGCATCGCCATTGGCAGCCTTGACTGTGATGGCAACGGGCGTTGTTTATTGGTTTATGCGAAAGGACCATATTCTTCGACAAGTTCCTCCAACAGAGGAAGATGAGTGGGCGGAGAATTACGACAATTTTTAATTACACTGTGGCTAGCAAGATGAGTGGTGCATGAAAGCATCTTTTTGGAGGTTCTTCTGAAGCACGATGAGCGCTACTGGCTTTTCGATTGCTAAATGAGTCAATCGAGCAGAAAACCTCTGCATCGCCTGGCGAATCGGGAGAACTTAGAAGAAAATGTTGAGTGCCTGCGGCATTATTGGGAGAGGGGAAGAAAGTGATTGGCGATGCTGACTGTTTCTTTGTACATTGCATCTGTCGTACGTTGCCCTACATGAGATACTCATTTCGACATGTTACCTCAGCGGTTTTAGGCTCAGGATGTCTCAACATATCACGTGCATGACTCAAAATGATTACCATTAACGCACATATGTGTATAGAATATATGCAAGATAGCCATCTTACTCAGACAACAAAGTCTTGCATTCATCAAGCGAGCAACTTTTCTCCCCATTTTAGGGTATGCACTTGAGTCATGTTAAGTAAAGCGGTTGGGAATTTCTTTTAAGTATATAAAGACGCATGACTGCGCGCACCTGGAGATCGTATGTCGATCAGTTCCATGACTGCGCCATCGGAGAAGGTTGATGCTATCACCAGTACCTCGTCAATCAGTGCCGAACGCAAGCGCGCGCTTGACCGCGTCTATCGCAAGCTGGACGTACGCATTATTCCTGCGTTATGGGTTCTGTACTTCCTTTCCAGCTACGGCTCTGCTGCCTACGGCAATTCACTCACTATGAATGCGAGTGTGGGACACAGTCTTCCACAGAAGCTGAAGATGACCTCTCACGATATTTCAACGGCTACGTCGCTTGACTATGTGGGATTCATTGTGTTTGATTTGCCGATGAACTTGATCATGAGTCGGGTAAAGCCACACGCGTGGATGAGCCGAATTGTGATCACGGTAGGCATAACGTACGCCTGTATAGCTGCCGTCAAGAATGCCGCAGGAGGAATGGCCATTCGATTCTTCAATGGCGTATCGACAGCTGGTATTTGGCCTGGTATGGCATACTATATCTCGATGTGGTATCCCGATGAGAGGGCCGTCACGCGAGTTGGGTACTACTTCACTGCTGCTCAATTGTCAGCTGCTGTTGCAGGGCTTCTGGGCGCTGCCTTTCAAAAAATGGATGGGACTCGTGGTTACACGGGTTACCAGTGGAATTTCCTAATATACGGCGTGATTACTGCTTTCGTTGGAATCACTCTACTCTGGTGGTTGCCTGGCCGACCTAGTGAAAAGAAGGGCAGCAAAGTCTTTCCGCTCAACGAGAAGGACGCTGAGCTCCACTATCAAGACATGGCTGACAGGATTGAGGTTGACAGACGATGGACCTGGAAGGATTTCATGAAAGTAATGCTCGACATCCGTATTTGGCCTCTAGTCCTCATGTACTTTGGCGTTGTTGGTGTCGGAATTGGAATTGAGAATTATGCGACGACAATTCTCCAGCAGATCAATCCCAATTGGTCCGATATCGATCTTTCGTTGCTTACGGCCCCCATTTGGCTTTTTGACCTTGGAGGGATTCTTGTAATCACACCTTTCGCAGACAAATTTCGCAAACATCGCCCACTCATTTTCTCATTTGCGTGTCTGATAATTATTGCGGGTCTTTTCGTTTGCACCTATGCTAAGAATGGATGGAGTCGGTGGGGTGGCTTGCTCCTTTGTGGGTTCGGCCTCGGGCCTACAGTGCCGATCACTATGTCATGGGGATCGAACATATTCTATAAGCACCATGGTGACCTCGGCTCTGCAATGGTAACCGCAATCATCTCTGGTTTTGGTAATACAGGCTCGGTGACTACAACGAAAGCCTTGTACTCTGGGTGGCCGGCTGATGCAAAGCGTGGGTTTCGCGATTCAAATATGGTGATGGTAGCTATGCTGGGGATATCGATTCTATCTGCTGGAGCATGTACGTTACTGCAATATGCACTAGGCGATTTTGGAGAGGAGTCATTTATCGATGTCACATTTCTGAGTTGGTTCAAACGAAAGCCTGCAACCAACGCCGTGGAACAGAATAGCAGCACTGAAGCCGTTACAATGGCGTGAAGCTTCTTCTTTCTTTTTTTTCTTATTTCACGAACTGGTAATAATAGACAATCTTTTGGTATCGTTACACTTTGTTGTAATCGATCACACGCCAGCTACCGATATATTAGCGCAAAGCCACATTTGCCTGAAATAATTATATGTACATCCGACATGAAATTTTGTTTTTATTTGGGGTTATTTCGTTTCCATGTCTCTTAAATATTCCAAGCATCGCGCTGGAGTCGGACGACTCGCCGGATTCTTGACCAATAGCCTCCTGATTAAGGAGCTGCCCGAACAGTTGAGATCTGACGGAATATTACCTTCAATGATAGATTCTATCCCATGGAACGGAGTTTCCTTGTACATTATGGTGTACAAAAGGATTCCAAGGGCCCAACTATCTTGTGGGCAGCCTTCATATGTCTGACCTTGTACTATTTCCGGAGCGGCATAGTCGATGGTGCCAACAAACACATCGAACGGGCCCTGCTTCAGATACGCTGCACTACCAAAATCAATCAGTTTCACATTTCCTTTGCCATCCATAACGATGTTTTCATCCTTGAGGTCACGATGCACGATGCCTAAAGAATGGATATGAGCCACAGCGCTGACGACTTGACCCCAGATATTCAGCAAGTCACACTGACTGATGCTGGCCGCCTCACCTTCCAAGAAGTCGAACAAATCGATACCTTGAGGGTTGCCGATCGGCAGCATTTCAATATGATAGCAGCTAGTGTCTTCAAAAAAATCAACCATTTCCACAATATGCGGATGCCTCGTTGGCCTCAGTTGATTCAAAATCCGAATTTCGTTCGGAATAGTTCCAAGCTTCCGATCGCGAGACCACGTATCAACAAGGATCCGATCTTTGAAGATAGACTTGAAAGCAAGAACATACTTACCACCCTTTGGTCGCACAAGACTTACTCTACCGTAAGCTCCCTCACCTAGGACCTTGATGACCTCGAAATCGTCTACCTTTTTGCTGCGTCGCTTTGCTCCAACCTCAATCTTTGACAGTTCAGCCCAGACTTCATCATCACTCGGGCCTGCCGAGTCGCCGATTACAGTCTCAGGACGTGAAACAGATTCTGTCTGGGTGGGTGTGGAAGGTGACTTGATTTTGTCCAGGTCAACAGCTTGACTCTGCACCTTCTGCGCCTTCTCATCCTGCACTTCAGTTTCATTGTCGGTTCGCGATTGAATGACAGAGGTGACACTTGCGGGAGTATGCAAATACTCATCCCGTTCTGACACATGATCTGGTTTCCTCTCTTTGGGCTCGAGCTCTGTAGCATTGTCTTCTGTAGAGCTCGCTGCAGATGACGACGACGGTGTGTGTTCTAATTGAGACATCACTGTGGGCAGAAGCGTGCGTTGTGACGGTACATTAAGAACAGCGCTATTAGAGTCCACCTCTTCGCGAGCTCGCGAGTAACTGATCCAGAGGACAAGACTCTTACTGTCCACAAGACGCAGTTGTATGTCAACGTATGTGAAAGCACCAGATTTGCCTATGGCACGAATAGATTTCACGGGATCACAAGAAGGATGTGGGGAAACAAACTCTGGGGACGCGATATCGACCCCTGCCAGCTCACGAAATTTGTGCTCTGGGATGACGACACCAACTTTCGTGCAAAGTGGTTCCACCTCGGGCCAGAATTCGACGAATTGCGGTAGCACATCGGTGACGGGCTTATCAACCAGGTCTTCGCCTTTGTATCCTAACATGAAGTATAGGGTCGGCCTGTTATAGCCACATATGAATAGCGAGGACCGGTCAATGGCCACGGCACAACCGATAGCATGGGGCTCTCTGAGCCCCAAAGGAGAAGAGAGAACTATCTCGTTGCGCTCATTTATGCTATGACGCATTGTGGGCTCGAGGCTAACTTTAGAAGCGTCAGCGTCGGACTCAGCTGCATACCTCAATACGTCGGCAAGTGGTGTCGTGCGTGCACCAACCTCTTGTAGCGTCCACACTAGCCGCTCGGCGCCAACCTGTTCGACCCACAAGCTGACCATTTTGGGCTCGTCCATAATCAGGAGATCAACCAGCTCTCCGCTCAACCGGACACGGGCACCTGGTTCCTCGTTTATTCGAGAAGTGAGCCAGTCGCGAAAGTGTGGCGCAACAAAATCGAGAATACTACGATTAGGTGCCGTTTGTTGGTTCGTCACACAGACCAGACATGCAATATCGTTCAGCGTGCGGATTCCGTACGGGAAAGATGCTTCAGTGGTAAGCACTGCCTGCTTGTGCATGTATTTCGAAGGCAGGTGCTCGAGGGGCGTGCTAATGCCCTGGACCACGGAATCACTGGATGTGAAAATCATAGAGCTAGCGCGGCGGAACATAGACGGCGGCCTTTGTAACGACAGTGAAGGCTCACGGTCACCCGGTCTTACAACATCCGTGTACGGCAAAGTAAGGAACCGCAGCGTGGACTCATCGACTTCACCAGGGGTCGACTCGTCAAGTACATCCCGAGCATGCTTTGCAGCAGCCGGGCCAAGCACAGACTGTATCGGCACGGAGTTCTGAAGAAATTGAAGCAGTAAAAATATGCTGTGCAGCGTCGGAGATGTGGTGGCCATTGTTGTGCCCTCCGTAGCTGCAGCACTACGTTGCATAGCCGAGAGCCTCGTGTTGAGCAGCAAACCCGTGTTTTGAGAGTAGGTGAACGAGTAAAGCGAGTTAGTGAGCTCATCGTAATGCTTGTTGGCGCTTTGCGCGCGACTTTTTCCTGAAGCGGTTGCCACGGGGCGACGGCGCGGGCTTATAAGTATCAACGAGTCATTTTCATCGGAATCTACCCGTCCATCTGAGCTCATACCAGGCGGATCAAAATTGTATATACAGGGCCAACTAGAAACAAGATTGTTCCCTTAGTTGTACCTCGAATCCAGAGACTGATGCGCTGGTTCTGGCTGCCGGGTTAGATTAGCAGAACCATCCTCAGCCTTTTCTTTGATTATTGCAGCAGACCCTACCCACGTGATGAAAATTCTCTGCCCTTATCGAGGCTGGCGACCATCACATGTATGCCATGAGCGTGCATCAGGGCCGGCCATTCAGTGGCTTTCCACACAACGCGGTATCCTGGGGGTGAAAATAAAAGGCGGATAATCCAAAGCATATGTACTGTCGCAGTGTTTTTTTAACAGTTAGCCATATTGACGGCTTCACGTAAAAACTGTATTGGTCATACTGCATTGGTAATGATGAGGGAAGCAGCATGGTGGCAGTAGGTTCAGGGAAAGATGCACGTTGTCGTGACGACCCACGCGTGTTGTGCATTCTCGAACGACCAAGCTAGCGACTTCACATCACAAGCCCACTATACATAGAAAGGTCCAATGCTCTCACAGATAGGCACGCACAGTATATGGTTCATAGGGAGCGGGATGCCTTAGTACGCGAGCGGGATGAGTTGCGACGCCCGACAGTTGTGCGCGGCAAGTGAGCAAAGTGCGGCACTTATCACCGGCGCATACTCAAACGCGTGAAACACTGCTGTGCCAGTACACGTGTACACGTGCTCGCGGCGCGACGGGGCGGCCTATCCCGCCCAAGCACTTTCCCCAGACCGCGCGGGGCTAGGGCGCATAATCTTCCTCAACCTGCCACGAACCTGCCTGGTGGGAATACGAAGAATACGATCAACAGTCACACAGAAATAACCAATCACTGCTTAGCTAGTCTGAGTAAGAAATCCAGCGCCAGCAGAGAATCACTTTTCCCACCACACATTATTGGTACAAACAAGGTGTAACAACAAAGAATGTTGAGGACTCTACTAAGAACCCGCGCCACGCCTTTGCCGGTCGGGATTCGCCTGGCGTCGACGACGGTGTCGGCTCCTGCCACATCGGCCACGACCTCGACGGAGCCGATCTCTGTGCCCACGTTGCGACGGCTAGATACGCGCTGGGAGCGCATGCCTGAGGACGAGAGGGACGAGATCATCAGCGCTCTTGCCGAGCGCCAGAAGGTCGACTGGCACGAGCTGACGCCTTACGAGAAGCGGGCCGCGTGGTACATTGCATATGGTGAGTGGGGACCCCGCCGGCCTGTGCATGGCAAGGGTGACGCTGGCCGCATCGCCTGGGGCACGTTGCTCGGTGTTATTGCTGCCGGTGCGCTGTTCACCACTATTCGCTTCTTCATGCCTGGCCCCGGTAAGACTATGTCCAAGGAGTGGCAGGAGGCCACTAATGACGAGCTTGAAAAGATCAACGCAAACCCGTTCACGGGCTACAACCAGGTCCAGTCGGAGGCTACTGGCATCTCTCCTGAGGATGCTGAGGATGATGATGACGAGTAAACTTTAGAAAATCTTAGCGTAGGCGACCGGAGGACTACGAGACTTTTCGGCCGCTATTGCTGCACATCTTAACTGTTTCTTTACCATGTGCTCTCCAGACTGAATATCTCGAGTCGTCGGTAGTATACTCAAAATCAACCTATTTAAATTGCTTTTTCAGAAGGGTTTACTGTTCCCCCACGCAGCACTTAGTTCGGTTGATCGGACCTTGCTAGTAGTGACCGCCGTTCTCAAACAGGCTATTGTTGCGAACCTCTCGCCATTTTTAGCATTTAAAACTCAAGTGTATTTGTTGTGTGTATCATTAGCAAAAGTATCCTTAACAAAAACAAGAACAAGAAAAAGTCGAAAAAAAACTGCAGCACCTTCTGTTCTCGTATGGTCTCCCACTACAATACTTGGTAAGGCCCTCAGGTGTTTAAATAGGACTGATCGGACGGGAAGTCTTGTATTCACCTGGGTTTGGCCGCAGCTGCATGGTGTCAAATTGACTGATTTATGCTCCAACTAATGGAATGTAGTCAAGCATAAGTAGGTTATACAAGTGTGATATACAAATTGAAAGCTCTCGCTCTTGCATGCGACTCAAGCGCAGAATCCCTAATGTCTCCAAAGCTCGGGGGCTTGAGAATCACAACGCTGACTCTCATTATCGACGCGAAGCGATTTCCTATATTTGGTGCCACATGTTTCAAAAGGAAAAGTGGTGACATCACAACTGCCAGGCAATGACAGTAATCATTTGATCTTTCAGCACCACTATGCATGTGTACGCATCACATGATGACTGCCGCCTGCAAGTGGGACTGCCATTACAAAAGATAAGAGCCGCAAAGGCATTTGTGTTATCTGAACAAGACAAAGGACTTCTGGTCGTGATACTATAGAAATTTGCATATTAGAGCATCGCCTGCGTTATTTCAGTGGGCAAAGAATGTCTTCGCCTACAGTTCAGATCGCTTGCGCTTTACTGTGGAATGTTTTGGCAGCAGGGCCCGTGTTTGGATTCGCAGCGCTGAAACCAGTTCTGGTAGCTCAAGGGGTATATGCCGATGTCTGCTCAAAAGGAGAAGTGGGGTGTGCAGCGCAAGACATGAAACTTAATTTCATGTTCACAGTGGCTGCAGGCGTGACGAATGTCTGTGCTTTGCCTGTAGGTTTCATACTTGACTCGAGAGGGCCCAGATTATGTGGGCTCATAGGAGCTAGCTTTCTTGTTCTTGGTGCCATCTTGTTGGCTTACAGTGATCTCGTGTCAATTGTAGATCCCTACGTGCTGGGATATACAAGTCTCGCAATTGGAGGGCCATTCGTCTTCATTTCCACTTTTCAACTGGCCAATGCTGTTCCACAGCATTCCGGGAAAATTCTCGCTGCTATCACAGGTGCTTTTGACTCATCTTCAGCGTTGTTCTTGGGCTACAGACTTTATTTTGAAAACATAGAACAGTTGAGTCTCAGAACGTTCTTCAAGGCCTACTTAGCCGTTCCCTTATTCATTGTTCTATGTCAACTCTTTGTTATGCCGCGTACCAGTTACAGATCACTGGGAGCCGTTAGGAAGCTTGATGTTGAAGGCCTGGACGAAAATGGGAACCTTCCTGAAGGTGTAAGCCAACCTCGACTAGTGGACGACGACGAAGAGCGCGAGGACTTGTTGCATAGACACATGTCCACCTCCCACTTTGCCAGTTCTTCGGAGGCGCAACAAGCGCGTCGCGTCAGCCGTGTCAGCGATCGAAGACGTAAAAGTGTTCTCGAGGAACATGTTACGCAACAGCTTCAAGTACAAACTAAGGGCCTCTATGGCGTACTGCATGGAGAACCTGCGAGTGCTCAAGTTCGTACTCAGTGGTTCTGGAACGTATTGGTATTAACAGTACTGTGTATGCTGAGGCTCAATTACTTCATGGCAACTGTGCGCAGCCAGGAAGAATATCTTCTTGGAGACCGAAAGGCCGCGAATACTTTAGGAGACATATTCGATGTGATGCTCCCTGCAGGTGGCCTTATCGCGATTCCACTCACAGGCTTGTTGATTGACAACATCCCGACCATTAAAGTCTTGAAAATCATGTGTGTGGCCTCAGTAGCAATTGGCGTGCTAGGAGTGCTACGCAGCTTCTCTTTGAATCTTGTGGGAATAGTCCTGCTTGTCATCTATCGTCCGTTCTACTACACAGTTATCTCTGATTATTGTGCAAAAGTCTTTGGATTCGAGACATTTGGTACTGTATATGGGCTTATCATGACAGTCTCGGGTGTATTCAACATGCTCCAGACAGCTGTAGACCGGCTGACCCATACAGTATTCAAAATGAACCCGATACCAATGAATCTTCTGATGACCGCAGCAACAGGTGCGGCCTCAGTGTCACTCATCTATTATGCTGTATCAGAAGTCGAGAAGAAAGAGTTGCAGCGACGAAATAGTCAGGCTAATGAGCTTAATGAGAGATCAGCTCTTCTAGAGAGTGCGATTTCAGAGGAATGAATACGTAGTCAATGCCAGTCTCTGAGGCTTTATATAGTCAATTTATTGTTTTTTTAGATTAATTTTTGCGCACACCTCTACTACATCTGTGGAATCATGAAACCGAAAGAAGGCATCATTGGAGGAGCCCGGGGTGACGTGATGGCGAACTGGTCGACGTAAGACATTTCAGATGTCGTCGTCCAGCTCGGCGGCGTAGTAAAGGCTTTCGGCGCTGATTGCTGCTTGGCTGCGAGCTGCGCAAAGAAGTCGAAGCTTGTTCCCAAGGGCCGGATTTCTACCGGATCGGGGCTGGCACTACTGGGGCTGGCTCCAGCACTGGCTCCAGTACTCGGCGGCCTCATGGGTGGGATCATCGGCATTGGCATACCTGGAACGAATCCTTGCTGGTGAGGAGGGAATCCGAAGGGCATGCCAGCTGCCATAGGTGGGGAAACAGACGATAGAGGGGACGCAGATGCGATCGGCTGCATAGGCACCGGGTGCGGGCTGAAGGATGGCTGCCTGGGAGAAGGAGAAAACGGCTGGGGACTGAAAGACGACTTAAATGATGCGGACTTGGCAGCGGAAGCCGAAAAGTTGAATTTTCCAAGCTTCGGCTTCGGCTTCTGATCCTTTGTAGGCTCAGGGGTGGCACTCGGAGTCTTGGTAGCTGGCTTTCCGATTTTATCCGCTGCCGGCTTCTCAGACGGCTTGCTGCTCGCAGCCTGGGGCTGGGACTTGGACTGGTTTTGAGGCTTGCCCGGTTTATTATCCTTCGTGCTGCTCGAGGACTTGGCCTTCTTTCCCAGAATGGGGAGCAAGTCCGCAGGCACTGGTGACTGCACGCGATAGTCCTGAGAGAAGCGCTTGAGATCGTCTAGGCGATCACCACGCTCCCGGTCCCGTAAGTACGACGGCGAAGCCATGGCTTTGCTGGCTTCGTTCGCTACGAAACCGCTTGGACGCTGCACGCCGGAATAACGGTCCTCCTCATCCATCTGAGAATCGTCGAGGACGAGGCCTCGCTCCTCAGCAACATGTGCGTTACCACCGTGGGCCTGTGCCTCGATCTCGCGGGCAATGCGAGCAGCGCGGCGCTCACGCTCAGCGTATTCGGGATGTGACGTGTCGATCTCAGTAGTGTAGAGCCGCTCGTCATAAGTGGACTCGACACCAAACTTCTCGCGGTTCGCTGCGAACTGATCCCACTTCCCAGCTTCTGCAGACGATCCGAGCGAGCTGAGGTCGACGTTTGTGGGCGCCGCGGCCGCCTCTTGCTCGTCCCACCGCTGCAGCTTGCGCTCGCGACCTCCACGCAACGCGGTGATGTCGCCATCGGTGCGGAACTTGCCCTCACCACCGCGGCCACCCCGAGAACCTCCCGATTTGAATCCCGAAGACATTCGAGTCGGCTACAACGTGCCAGCTGCTGAGTCCACGGTCGAACACAGTGGTCGTAACAATCAAGATCAGGGAAAGGGTGCTCTGCCCTGTCTCAAGCGCGCAGTAGGAAGGGCGCCTCTAAGTACTACGCCATGGCTCGTGGCAGGGGGACTCGAAATTGTCAAACAGTAAACGACTACGTACCCCCTTTGATCAGCGGCATCCCAGAGGCTAAAAAATTGAAGCTTACTATTGTTATACGCGCACACACGCATGCTCAGGTCTTGGGTCCATGCGCCTAGGATATACACGTGATGTTTCGTAGGCGGTAACGACGAGAAGCACCTTAATAGCGAATATAATAGTTTTTCAATAGTTTGCAATCGCAATAGTAAAACTAACCAAGAGATGGAAGCGATCTATGTTTTTTTTGATGGAGCTTGTACGAATCCCCGCACTGATATTCAGACTTAAGTTCTTATATGACGCCTGCGCTTTTTTAAAAACGCCCTTGATACTTGCAATCTAAAGCCACATTTTTAGCCGTATAATTACTGTAGATTCTGCCTTTCGCAAGTGATCCAAACTTTTCATTGATGAGGAGGACATGTACGGTCCTGGTTTCATCTTGACATAACTGGGCTGGGACGCGAACAATTTTAGTAATAATGTCTACTACCACAACGGTGCCTTCGTCGCCGAGTAATGCGCCTGGCCGCGTGCCTGATTATGTTGTGCGTAAGCTGATGATCGCGACAGCATCGATGCTGATCCTGCCAATTGCCACGTTCTTTGGTCTGCGCTGGTTCGGTGCCGGGCAGCTGCTGAGTGGTGGTTCTGCCGCCGCCGTGGCCAACATCGTGCTTATTGGCTATGTCATTGCCGCAGTCTTAGAGAAAGACCCGGCTGAAGAGTCCAGAAAACAGAAGAAAATCCAGTGAAAAGTTAAAAGCTAAATCTAGGCCGCTATGGCGGCTTAATACACATAAGGAATGAACTTGTAGGGGACGCGCTTTTTGTACTCATCCCACGTCTTTCCGTACTTTGCCGCGCACTTGGCCTCGTCACGGCCCTCGCGGTGGATTAACAGGGATGCGAAGTAAACAATGAAGTAGTACGGAATGAGCGTGAAGCCACAGGGCAAACAGTTGGCCCACGAGCTAACCCAATCACCTGTGTAGTTGATGTGCCGCGCTGTGCCCCACCATCCAGTAACCAACAGCTTTGATCCAGACTCAGACGTTAGGTATTTTAGGTGTGATGTCGACGGGTCACCGGCTTTGAAACGGTTTTTTTCGTTGTTGGATAACCGGAATATAGCGATTCCAAAAACGTAAATGCCAATGATGGCTGCGATAGCGAGCCACGTCAACTCCACGGGATGGTCAGCGAGGAAACGAGACTGCAAAGTATAAGTGAAGGGCACAAGAGAGACATCCCCAAATACAAGCATGAAGCCAAGACCATCTGTTGTCGTGTCAATCATGGATACAAGACCGCTCTCGTAAAACGTACCTTCGACAACATAGTAGATCTGAAACACACACACAAGGATCATCGACGCAGTGACCTTTCCATAAGTGAGATACTGATGATGCGCCATTGCAAGGTCAATGAGAACCCACAACAATAACCCAGGCCGCATTTCCAGCCAAAGCTTAAGATCGACACGGTCACCGAGGATCCGCGGATTAAGCTCGCGACCAATAAACCAATCGTATATCGCATTGCCAGTGTTTCCACCCAAAGCCAGTAGCTTCTGACCACGGAAACTAATCAAGTAGAGCCACGTTGAGAGGCAGCATGCGAATAGCAGACTCGCGTTTGCGAGCTCTATTAAATGGTTGTAGATGAACTGGAGTTCCGGCAGCTCTAAGTTTGTTGTATAGGACCTGAATGCAAGCGCCAAAAACAAAATAAGCGTCACGCGTGCTCCGTTGAATTTGTACATTAAATGGCTGCCGGTCCTTAATTTTGTTCCCTTCACAATCTCACCAGGAACAACCAGCTCTAGAAGAAGGAGACCAGCGAGCCACCCAAGATATGCCTTCACAGCGACGCTAGAAATAAGCGTTGTTCTAGAAAACTGGCCGACGAACGTTGACCACCCAGCAGGACAACCGTTTGCGTTACAGCTGAAAAACAACGCCTCAATGAGGAGCGGCAAGCCCACTGAAATGCATAGTGCACCGCGTGGTCCAGAAAACTCGAAATCAGTAGTGCGAGGATTCAGCTCGCTTGTATCAGACATGGCTTACAGCGCGATCAATGTCCACAAGCCTTTTTGTTAAGTAAAGACCATCCAGGGTTCGGGCTGCAACGCGTGTACTGTGCGGGACTTCATCGGCGCAAAAGTGGCATTCATATGCAGATGCCCGGCCTTCATTATAAGCTGGGCTCTTACAATTAAATAGTAGCTTTGATTGCATATTAACTGGATGCAGCAGGGGTCCCTCCGAGTGCACGAATGCTGTAGAGTTGGGGCTCAACGTGAGCAAGTAGGCGAACGTCGAGATCCAGCAATACTTTTTACCACCGATTAGACTAATTCAAGTATTGAATATGACAAGCGACTATGCATAGTGGCAATGCGTTGCTCACCTCCCCACACGAAAAGCCGCACGCTAAAGCGCGTGGGTTAGGTCCGTCTGCAAACAAGACCCACCGTCGTTGGCGCTGCAAAACAAGGCTCGCGCAATGGTCCAGAGGCTCTCCCTCTTCGGCCTTGTGTCTGATGAGGAGGTCGCGATGACACTCACCACGCTTGAGGCCATCAGTGGCATGTCTGCGCGACCTCTCAGAGAGCATCAGGAAATCTGGGAGCCCACCCATCGGTTCACACCCCGGCCTGTCGCCGGCCAAGCCAATCAAACAGAGCAGTATCGGCTGTTTGTACACCAGGGTTCGGCCCCAAATTCGGCCATCAAGGTCGAGGTTCATGAAGTTCCCGAAGCAGGACGAAACATAAAGGTGATCTCCCAAACCGTTTTAAGCTCGAGCATTTTACCCGGTGGCTCAGATGTGGCTTCGTTTCTCAAGGATCTTGGCTATCAATTTAAAACTAGCTACGATACCGCTGGCTTTGAGTTCGTACTGGGCGGTGCGCTTATTGTGCATGCGTTCAGGCTACTGAAAGACACGGGTGAGCTGCTCGACGAGTCGGCGCAATGGGTCGTCAAAGCATATGTGGATGTTGAGACAGTTACGGACTTGCAAGCGGTCGAATGGGGCACCCAGCTTCTATTGAACGTGCAGCAAGAACTACGCAGTGTGGTTGCCCTTAAGATGCTCAGCCGCGCAAGTTTCAATCCGCGTATGCCACGAGTAAGCTGAGTTTTTTTTGAAAAAAAAGCACTCTCATTTCAATGGCGATCGCATAAAATCGAGTTGACGACAGCTTGCTTTTCACAACGGTTCATGTATATAAGAATATAAGGTAGTACTCTAGTCATTATTGAGGCCACCTGTTATTCCTCTATGCTTTAGTTCACCTCAAATATTTAGTTTTTGGATTTCAGTACTTTGCGCTTCTTGGCCAACGTCTCCTTGCGAGCCTGCTTTTTATCAGCCTCGCCTTGAACCTTCTCATAGAGCTGGCGCTCCTTGTTGGACATCATCGTCTTGCGCAGCTCCTTCTCCTCATCCTCGCCCTTCCGCGCCTTGCGCTTCTTCGTCTTCGTCGAAGGGGCTTCTGAAAATTTGATACCCTGCGCCTCAAGCTTCAGCTCACGCTGCTCGTCGTCTTCTTCAGCTTCTTCAGCATCATCGTCGCCAGCCTCAGCATCCTGAATGGCGCTGTTGTCAGCTTCTGCTGCATCGCTGTCGCTGTCTTCCTCATCTTCGTCTTCCTCTTCAGGATCATAAGAGCCACGATCACCCCAGGGGCTCAAGTGCGGTGGCAACTGTTCACCAGGCGCATACGCACTTACAGGCTGCAGTTCACCCTGGTTGACACTATCAAACAGCCATTGGGGCTGGATATATACACGACCAGCCACAGGCTGCATAATCTTCGGTCGATCACTGATTTGATGGGTCACAGAGTCAAGGTTCATCTTGATTTGCGAAGCGTCATTGCTCGAGTTCACATCCTCGTTGTCGATCAGCTCGTCGAGCGCAGCCTCGCTGATAAGTTTACCCCCAAACGCAAGCACAACGAACTCGACTATATCAAGTGGAACCTCACGGCCAACAAAGAAAGTGAACTTTGAGAATAGACCACTCTCCGAAGAGGCAGACGGCTGAGCCAGCAGATCACCGCTATCATCCTCCGCTTTGAACTCATCCAACTTTCCTGCAACACCACTATTATCCTCGTCCTCGTCGTCATCTTGGTCCTGGTTGCTCGAGCCTGCGTTCTGGTCAGCAGCCTTGGCCTTGTCTACAGAGATCTCAACGTTAGAATGTGACTTGCCACTTTCGCTGGCGGCAATCTCGGGTAATGCCAGTGACTTCGATGACTGTGATTCAAGCAAATAAGTGCTGAGACCACCAACACCCTTCTCACGCTTCGCATTGATGGGCGGAGGGTAGACGAGACCAGCATCAGTGTATAGCTTGAAAAGAACGAAATGGACCAGAGTCGTATAGAACTCGAGGAACGTCAGCATGATTTCGAAGTCAACGTCAGTAGGAATCGTTTGTGGGAACTTGAAAGGCACAACCCAGGTTACCTCTTGTCCACGAACAACTGCTTGATAATAAACACCCTTGATAGACACGAAGACCTTGCGCAGAAGATGATCGCGTGCGACGTAGGCCATCCACTCAGCGCTGAGACGCTCCGCCTCCGCGGTAATGCGGTGACTGACCTTGTCAGTGGCAGGCATAACTGCAAACAAAAATAGCGTACTCAGGGCATCATCCAGATCGCCCACAGCATCCAAAAAGGTCGGGTAGCGCTCTTTGACAATATGGTCTAGCGTATAGCGGGGCCGATTTGCATCTACACGACGCGCATCGGCAAGGTCCCCACGACCTAACGCTTTTGTTAGCTTCCGTGCAAAAATCTTGTGATCACGAAATTTGCGCAACAGTGGCTCATGAGCAAGATACTGAATATCTTTGCGATAGTACACAGTCAATTGCTTTGTGGAGCCCTTCTGCACATGGGATTTAGCCCTGCCTTGTAGGTCGCGCGGGTAAATGCCTTTGAGAATGCATAGTCGGCGAAAGTCATTCAGCGAGACTTGCAAATACTTTATAGCATGTGCCCGCGTGACATACTCGCCCTTGTGTTCTTTGGCTTGCTTTTTCAACGACCTGCGGGGCATTCTGCTGCGAGGAAGTTTTTTTCGAGATACTACGGCTTCAGCGTAAACGAAAAAAATATATTTGTCAGGGTATTCTTTGGTGATGCCCGTACCCTAGCCATACCCTGAATAGTCCATCACCGGTGCTATCCTGAGCCCCCACAAAGGCTGTACACTCCGACGAAGAGCGCTCAACCCCGAGAAAAAGAATGTCGAGACTCTCTTTTGTGCGTAATGTGTGGAATGATATGCTGACCAATGGAGGCATCGAGCGGGCGGTGCTGAGCTCTTTACGCGTTCACTCTGCGGCTCCTAATTTTGTGAGTGCGCGTCTCGAAATCCAGCCAGAGCACACAAACAGATTAGGCATTATTCACGGTGGAGTTGTCTCAACATTAGTGGATATTGGTGGCTCTTTGGCTTTAGCATCACAGGGTATGTTCATGACTGGCGTCACGACCGATCTGGCGACGACATTCCTGGCTTCTGGGGGAAAATGCGGGGATTTGCTGCAAATTGATTGTCATCTTCAGCGAATGGGTCGCACTATGGCATTCACGTTTGTGGAGATCCGACGGCCGGACACACTACAGCTTCTTGCTCGCGGGAATCACACAAAATATATCGCAAATGCATTGAAAAGTGAATCTAATGTTGACCCACGAGGATTCACCTAATATTTATAGAAATAGAGCAGGGTGACAATTATAGATTAGAGTAGACAGATATGGCACTACAATTTCAAATATTAGAGCTCTGGCCAAGTGTTTCGATGCCATTAGGCATGTGTGTCTCGTAGCTATTATTACAGGGGCAAGTCTAGGAAAACCATCGCCAATATCACGATGATTTCACTCTTGGTGAAAAGCGTTAACGCCATGTTTCAGAGCGCGCGGCGCGCTTGCGATAAGTAAATCGGGGGCTCTGCGCTGTGGACGTATCACGGGACGAGATCTGTTTACGAATGCGCGCGGCTCAACAACGCACGAACAAGCACGCGCCGATTCCGACTCGCCAGGCGTCCATTCGCTCAGTACTGCCCATTGCCGGCTCGTAGAGTGGAGCACAATATGGCCGCTGAGGGGGATGTGATAACGCAGGTGGCACCTCCTGGAGGGAGCTCAGACCTGGTGTCTGTGCATGAGCTTCCTGAGACCACATTGCTGAATCTGCGAGGCAGAACATTTGCTGTCTCGCGTGAACGGCTATTATCCCTCCCGGAGAATATCCTTTTTGGGCTCACTAGTGGCTCAGCTGCATACACAATTCCTGCTGATGAACAGGAAGTACCCACTGTGGAAGCTCAGGAAGAGGAGGCGGACTCTATAATAATAGGCCAAAAGAAGACGGAGCCCTCGTTAGAGCGGAAACCTGATAGTGGCCCTCACGTACATCAGGAGACAGAAAATCTGCCACCCATTGCGCCTCAGAGTGCAAATTATGCATCGGGTGCTGCTGATGAGTCTGTAGACTCTGTAGAAGAGGGCGAGACTGAGCTGGAAACGATGAGCGTGGACTTCAACCCGGACTGCTTTGCCTATCTGCTGAAGACCTTTGATCAATGCGAGAGGTCCGTGACATCAGTACCAATCTCTTCCTTCAAGGAGTTTCACGGATCACATTCCGGCGCCGACGCGGACTTTGAGGGCGATGACCTTGAGATCCCCGTCAGCCCTGAATTGTTTGTGAGCCACCCTTTTGACGTCCCTGAAGTTTTGAAATCGAGGCCATCTGTTATTGTGCTGCGTGAAGACTTAGAATATTACTTACTCACGGAGCCTGGCCTACCCTGTGAGAAGGTCATCAGCTTGAAAGAGCAGGCTGGAAATATTTTGGCCAAAGCAGGCACTAATCGGCAGATATTTGGTGGCTTGCGCAACAAGGACACACTTGACAGCCCTGAGTATCACCTCATGCAGATGCTGGTGCTTGCAGGTCTGTCAACTGATCAACCTTGGGGGTTCCGCGAGCACGAACCCCGTCAGGCTCGTGTATTAAGCCTCCAGCTTCAACCAGTGAAGCTCCCACCCGACCCTTCTATGATTGAAAACGTGCGAGCGCTCCAAAAGCTTCTTCTCTTCTGGCGTAAACCAGCTAAGAAGTGCTGGTGGGATAAGTTTGATATGGCCCTTGGCACGAAGGCTGCTCCAGTGACAGTGCCTATGCACGCTCGGCGCGTGTGGACGCTGGAATTGAGCATTCTCGCTCTCAGTGGTTAATATTCTTCAGGGACACCAAAACATGTACAATCTTAATTTTATTCTGAGATTAAAGAGTTCTCATTCTTAGCTTCGTTCTCCATTACTCGCTGAACTCCCCTAAAATTTGAAGAAATACCAAACATTCCTAACTCACAGTACCCCTTTGTGCGGCGAAAAACCGTATGGTATTAGAGCTCTATATCTATGAATGGACAAATAATAATAATAAAAAAGGAGACGAACACCGCGTGGCCGGTTTCTAGATGGTTTCTAGGTGGTTTGTGGCCGGCTACTGCTGCTTGCGGCTGTCCTTCGCCTCCTGCGTTGCCTGCGCCTGCGCCTCAAGCAGCGCTACCTCCTCGCACACCATGTCCAGTGTTTGCGACAAGGAGAAGTTGTTCTTCACGCCGAGCACGTTGTGCTGGCGCTCGAGGTTGCTCTTGTCCGGGACCTGGCCCACCTGCAGCGTATAGAAGCGCGCGAGCGTCATCGTGTACGGCATGCCCTGGAACAGCGACTCGCCGCGCGGCGCGCCGGCCACGGGGTTGAGGCGGATCTTCATGAGCGGCGAGAAAAACGCGACAATGTTGGTGATGGCAAACACAATTATGGGCTCGAGGTGGATGACGTGGAAGCTGGGCCGCTTCTTCTTGATGTAGTCGAAGACGTGCTGCATCGTCGTGACCTCGTCACTGCCGACGGTGAACTGCTTGCCGTTGAACGTGCCGTGCGTGGCTGGGTCCATGAGCGAGTGCTCGAGGCTGAGGCATGCGCGCGCCACATCCTCGACATGCACGAGCGTGACGCTGGCGTTCGGCGAGTGCAGCAGCGCGCGGTTGCCCTGCACGCAAGGCACAATCAAGCTATCGCCAATGTGGCCGGTCATGAACCCCTCGACGCGCAGCACGGCCGACGCCTTGATGCTGGCCTGGATGCTGGACAGCTGCAGCACAATGCGCTCGACCGTGAGCTGGTGCCACGCGTAGCTGCTGAACGAGCGGTCGCGCGCCTCCTTGTCGTCCTCGTCCTGGCTGGGCTCGCTGAAGCCGAACGACGTGTCGCTGGCCGCCGTCTGGTTCCACAGCTCGGCCGTGGGCCATATGCGGTCCCAGTTCTTGACGGGCCGCCGGTGCGCCAGCGTGTCGCCAACGTGGATAAGCGTGACCTGGTCCTTCTCGAACAGCCGCAGCGCCACAAAGAACGTCTCGGCCGTGGCCACGCCGAGGTCCACGCGGAAGTTCGGCGCCCAGTACCGCTTCACGAGCAAGCAATCGTAGACAACCACGCGGGCGCCGTCCGGCAGGCCGCGGGCCAGCCGCTTCATGAGCGGCTCGACGCTGCCCGAGTCGGCAAGGTCCACGTCGTGGTAGGTTGCGCCGTGCTTGAGCAGGTCCGGCGCGGGCCGCGCGCGGTCCAAAAGATGCACATGCTTCTCGCCGCGCAGCAAAAGATAGCGCGCGATCCACGAGCCCGTGAAGCCGCAGCCGCCAGAAATGATGTACAGGCGCGGAGACCGGTCGTGCGACTTGCCGCCGTAGGCGCCGCGCGTCGAGTGCAGCTCGAACCGCTTCTCCTCAATGGGGCCGATCGCCTGCCACCGCGTGTTGAACCGCCGGTTCACTATAAACGCCACGACAAGCGGCACGAGCACAACAAGCACCCTTTTGATTGCCTCCATGCCGGCCCCGAATTCCGCGCGCGTGCGTCGTAAAAACGAAAATAAAAAGCAGCAACGCCCGTCTTCAAATGGCCTCCTCCACCCCCCCGCCTACGGGTATGGGTTGAGGCACTTTAGCGCCCCGGCTGCGTAGTGACGTCTGCTAACGGACAGTGCCGATCGGAGGCCCCCCGCCAAAACCGCGCGCCGCGCGCGACAAAAAGACAACTTTCGGCTCAGAAGTTTGCGCGCCGCAGCTGCGCGCCGGAACTGCGACGCACACGCGGGCCGCGCACGGGGTCAGCCGCACCCGTTTGTAAACACGCGCAGGGCTCCAAACTACGCAAACTCTAACTACACCAAGTTCTAATCATAACCCTTTAGCCCAACCCAAAATAAACGGCCAAACTATCAAATTAAACGGCGTATTCTCTTTGTGGAGGGTGTTCGTTCTCTTTGTGGGGGCTGCTTGCTAAACTAGGGGTGGGTGCTCCACGTGAGGCCCCGGCGCTACACATGACCTGCTCCCAATTTCCCTTCTCGTGGTAGTTTTTGCCCTGTGGCCTAGTCGCTAGGGACAAGAACCTCCAACACTCCTAGGCGTCTAGCACTAGCCGTGTGTACTCTCTACGCGCCTTTGAGGCGCCAGCACGAGAGTGGGTAAATTCGGTGGATCCTTCCCTGCTAAATCTCTCCGAGAGGGGGCCGCGTGGAATACGCGGGCTGCGTTATCAGAAATAACGGTTCCTTCGGGGACCCTGGGAAGGGCGCGGCATGGGATGGGAGCGTCAGGGGCTGATCCCCTCTGGCCTCACTTGAGTGCAATACACGGCCTCAGGTTCGCTTCCTCGGAGGCGCCTGATCAACTCGATACCGATTACTGTGCCTGACGCCGCCCAGCCTTTTTGCCTTGTTGCAACGAGTTCGAGTCGTCGAGTAACGGCATACTGAACCTGAACTTGTGGGCAGTCCATTCGTTTTTATTAGAGTCCATTAATCTTTATTAGAATGTATTGCATACGCAGCACTGTAAGCGAGTATTCCGGGCTGCGCATGCCGTCTCACGGCTCACGTATCGAGAAGTATGGCTTATCCCATGGTCGGCGTCTGTATACCCTAATGCACCTAGCCCTATCTCACGATTGTACTGACGCATGGTGAGATAAGATATCAGCTACGCCACACATACGCAAGACAACGACAAGACCTGCTCGAAGCAAATTGCCTCTGGCTCGATGTCCCCTTATCGAACTAGCCGTGTTTTCAACAATTTGCGTACTGCAGCTGCCCGCATGCCTGGCTGCCAGTGGGCATTATTTCATGCGTATAGCCGGTCTTGGAAGGCATTGGACTAGTCAATAGTATTCAGCTGCATGACCTTGATTGTCCGTCTTTGATGCTATACGCTGTGAGCTCAAAACACAAAATAGATCTGCGCGAGTACTGTTCCCCAATCGCTTGCCGAGGAGGTGGCCAAAGTGCAGGTGTATGCTATTGCAATTAACTAAACTATTCGGCAGTACAGTCGAAAAGCTCTGCCATTTATCCAGCTCGTACCATATCACAATTCAATGTGCGAGCTGACGCAGTCTCTGTTACGATTAAAACATAATATAGATCCAGCCTTCGGCCTTGCACTTTGGCAGCATGCTTGAAGTGCACAAAGTGCACCCACTCTCAAGCCCGTTCTTGCGCATAACATTTTCAGTGGAGCACTGACTTTCTTCTCATGGCCCGTAGGCGCAAGCTAGCGTGATGAAAATCAGCAACTATCACCTGTAAATCCATCACGTAGATTACAGGTCCGGGATTTCGTAATATACCGTTGATCGACGCCGCATTGTTTCACAACTGCATTCAGGGGATGCTTTGAATGCCCACCTCCACCCAATTTTCTCTATTTCTTTTTTCTATTTTTTTCTTTTTTTGCTAGACGGCTAGACGGGGCGTTGTTTTGTTTTTACTTAGTTCAGTCTTTATGTGGGCGCCGGTTCGCGTGTTGTTGCCCACCGTTTATTTTGGCATTTCGGATCGGGTTGCCCCTGCGCCTTTGTTGATGCGTGGCTGCGCAACGTTGCATCGGGTTGCGGTGGAATGCATTATCTGCGTCATTCTGTGCTTAGTCCGCATGGAATGCGTCTTCGCCAGCGCGTCGCGTCCCAAAACGGCTGGGCGCCCCCGCCGCGGACTCGAGCCAGAAGCAATTTGGGCAGCGCGATTCCGAGCATTTCGCTGCGCGTTCGTCGTGACCGAAATCGCGCTGCACCGCGAGCGGATTTAGCCGCCGGCAGGCTCAACTCGCTAAAAAAAGCATTCCAGGGGCGGGCGGGTAGTCTGTGCATAGCCAGGGTTGGGGTAATGACTCGTTTCCCGCGCGCTGCCCAGCAGCTGCCCGCACCGACGCGGGGATGTTCGCATCGCGACAAAAACACGATTGACCCTGGCGAGCTCGACCCGCCCCTGATCGCGCCCTTTGCGATTCTCCGGACGCCCAAACGTTCGCAGACGTCATGCAAGATAATCTTCATTGGCCCTCCTGTCACTTTTCATGTAAACAAAAAATGTCTCACATGTACTCCTGAAGCTTAATTCACGCGAACGTCGACGCAAAGCTAGTAATTGCGCTTGCCGCAAAAGGATATATAGTCGCGACGTTCCGCCATCCGGGATTTGGAACCCCCCCAACGTGAAGTTAGGTCGCCCTTATCGCCTCGAGTCGTGCCCTAGAGATATATACACATGAGGGGGGGGGCTATAGCCGCAGCCAGCGCAGCGCTTAAAGACGGGGGCCGGAGGTTTGCTGTTGCACGGCATTGCGAGGAGTAATGCCGCTCGCACGCATTTGCCGCAGCGCCACTTCGCTCACCGGCGCTGTGCCGGCACCCGCAGATTTCGCGATGATGGCCCTTACTTCTTGCTTGGCGGGGCGCATAGCCCGTACCCTCAGGACAAGGTCTTCGTTTGTCAGCGGAGAATGCGTTCCCAAACAAAACAAAAACCCTGGCCAGCAGACTCAAACCGCACTTCACGCTCACCAGTGTATTTTTTTCCTCTCCTCCCGCGGGTCTCCAACTTGCTCGGCGCGGCCACGTCCTGCGAGTAAATTCGTTGGTTCCCGCCCGTCTGCTTGTGTCCTCGAGCCTCAGCGGCATAGGACTGCAGCCCCACAACCCGCAACCACGAACCTTAAAAAACCACCGGCCTTGAGCCCAATGACCATGACCGAGGTGGACGCCGAAATTGCCGCGGACCTGTCCACCGACCCGTACTCGGATGACACGGCGCGCAGCGTGCAGCTCATCAACTCGCTGCGGGAAATCCCGCTCGTAGACACGTCGGCCGATTTCGACTCCGTGCTGAGCGACCGCGTGCCGAACCTCACAGCCTCAATTTTCTCCACGCCGCGCTATGAGAGCGGGCCGAACTCTGCCGCGCAAACAAGGCTCGACGACAAGAACGGCTTTGCCGCTAAATACCCGTTCAGCGATATCGACACCAGCACCGAGGACGAAGGTGACAACGAAGATGACGGAACCTACAGCAAAGATGGTAGCGACTCGCCAAAGCAGGCTAACTTAAAGGTGATGGACGAGCAGCGCCGAAACTCCGTTGAAAGCATCGGCTCAAAGCGAGCCGTGCCGCCGAATCCGCTGCCGAATCCGCCGTTGTCGTCGTCGTCTGCAGTGCTGCCGTCTGGCAGCGCATCTGTCTCGTCGAAGTCATTTGCATCAGCACGCTCCTCACAGTCCTTGGAACAGCAACGCAAACAACTCGACCACATTGCCAAGGGGGCCCTCGCTTTAGACTCGATGTCTGAATTCATAGAGGTCTGGGCTCCAACCGCACACAGCGTGGTTGTGACCGCGGCTGCTCTACAACGAGACGCAGCCGCTTTCGCAACAACCCTCGAGAGTCTGCTATCGTCTCGCAGTAATGCTGACCCGCAGGCGTTCGCCACACAGTTCTACCATCTTCGAGAGGCATACTCCTCCCTTGTCTCGTCTTCAAGCATTGCTGCTGGCAGCTCTGGCTCGAACTCCTGGACGCAGGCGTCCAATAAGTCCGGGAAGGCAGACAATGCGAACCGTAAGAACCAAGATCTCGAAACTTCCTGGGACGATAGACAGCTGGTTGACTCTTTCATGACGCTGCTGCGCACGTCTCCTGGGTTCATTGCAAGCGCATTCTCTCAATTGACAGCATACGAAGCAGTCACGTTCTGTGCACCGGAGGACAATAGTGCCCTTAATACGCTATTCCACGGCGTGCTCGGGTCGGCCGAGCAGTACAGACCCGACTTCTTTGCGGAAATGTTTGCATGCACGGTTACGAACAAAGATGTTCTGGCCAAGGCCCTCCTCGCCACTTTCTCAAGTCTCAGCATGGGCTCTCTTGAGCCGTCATCGCTGGCAAAGCTTGACCGCTACCTTCGACGCGCCATAAACGTCTCACCACAGAATTATTCGTCCTTGCCATCATTTGAGCCAGTGCTTCATGCCTGCATTTCTCCTGGGCTCTCCCATTTCATCACAGCAGTTTTGGAGACGGCGCCCAGCCCGTCCTTTGCATCGCTGGCCCAGGCGCAGATCGAGAACTTCGTTCATAGCCTCATCACCTCGCCGCAACAATATGGCGCGCTAACAGACGCGTATATTGGTGAGCGGCTTCACAAGGATCTCGAAAACATCGCGCAACAAGTTTTCAGCGAACTCACAGACATTGTTGTTGAGCGCTTGCCATCGTTCCAACGCCTTGACGTACTCTATGCTGCTGATGAGCTCGTTATCGTCAAGGGCAGCGACATACTGCAACTGTATCAATCGTTGTTGCCAGCCCGCGGTGGGTTGCATGGCGCTTCTTCTAATGGTAGCGAAGCCGATTCCGAGAGCGATGATGACGAGTGGTGTCTTGAGAACATCCGAGCAGACCTCATTCCCGTCATCCGTGAGCTTGCACATTCAGCAGGCCACGCCGATGGATGGCAGGTCTTCAAAATCGGAGCTGATGGTCTCGTCACGGACCTTGGCAATGACATGGGTCTCTCTGTGGAGGGCGCTGAGAACGACGATCTGCTTCGCACGTTGTGCGAGGCCGTAGGGAAACGCGAGGGCTCTTTGGACGCGAGGCTCATTGCCGCGCGCGATGATGCGGAGCTCAGAGGAGACCATCTCGCTGCCATGCAGCTTTCAGAGCTCACGCAATCTCCGGCGATGGAGCCATTTTTGGGCCGAATCGACCAGCTTGTGACTGCGCAGAAGCAGAAATGCCGTGTTCTGCGTCGGACGCTTGACCAAGCCGCAAAGGACCAGCATCGTCAGCGCGAGCGTTTAATTAGGCTGTTGTCAACGCTCGATAGTGCGCGCATTCACGTTTGGTATGAGGCCGAAGTGCGACCATCGACGTTGTATAACCGTGCTCGCGAGTGCCTTCGAATGCTATACCCTTACACGAGGGGCGAGAACGATGATGCAGACAAGCTTGTAGACCCGGCCCTAGCGGATTTGTCGTACGGACCGCTTTCGGGCACGAGGTCACGGCGCCTTTCGATTCTGAGCTCACACAGCGCACCGGAGTCACCGTTCTACAGCCGCGAAGTGTTCCCCAAGCCAAAGCTCACTGATCGCGAGGTCGAGACGGTGCTAGTATACATGAGGCGATACCATGTACGCCATGTCTGTCCCGCTGAGGAGATATTCCCTCGAGCATTAGCCGAAGTCGGGCTTCTTAGCCGCAAGCTCTTGGACCGGGACCATCTTGCTGGGTACATCTCGTTCAAACGGGACCGGCATTACCAAACGCAGCACAGCCAGGCCCAGCAGACGCAAGGTTCAGTGCGGCAGCCGAATAAGCGCATGAGTCAACACCGCCGCTCGTCGCTTGGCCTATTTGATTTTTTCGACTCTGGCAACTATGCACAGCCGGCGATGCCAGTGACGCTGCACTCGTCGACGTCGACGCAGTTTTTGGGGCTGGCGAGTAGCCACGACTCGTTGCGCACAGCTACGCGCTCAGAGGATACGAAGTCGAGCGTAGGACCCCCCACTGGGCCGACGTTGTCGCAGGTGACGGGAATGTTACTCTCTGATCTTGGCCGCGCGTTTATGAACGGTGCTGGCACTGAGACCGACTCGTACATGCAGCAGACCGGGCGCATGCTCCTGGAGGGAGACGGCCACATGTACCAGCCACTGCTGGACGACATGTCTCGAGCGATTTCGCCCGACGCGAAGCTGGCGAGCATGGAGGCGTTGACGCAGTTTGCGCGGGCCCATCTGCGGCGCAAGCGCGGAGTTCCGCCCAGTCGCTCGGATGTGATCCACGAGCTGGGGCGAGTGTTTGGCCGCGAGCCTGGCACGCTGTACCGAGATCTGGAAACGATCAGCTTTTTGGTGCACCCGCGGACGCTGGAGCGGAACGAGGCGTTTGCCGATGTGTGCGATGCTGCGCACAACGTTCTTGAGTCCGTGGTTGCGCGCAGCACAGACTACGCGGCGCGGTTCTTACGGTACTATCTCGAGACGAAGACGACGGCGGCACCGCAGATGTCGAGCATGGGCATTGCCGACTCGGTTGCGATCTGGGCGTTCTGCGCCAAGTGCGGGAACCGCGAGGCGCAGCGCAAGCTGGCGGAGCTATATGTGCGGTTCCCGAATCTTGTGCTCGAGATCCGGCCCCTTTCGCGGCCGGCCAACGTTGCGGATGGGGTGGAGCCATCGCTGCTGCGGGACGCGATTGCGCAGCACTGGTTTACGCTGTCTACACGGATCTAGCCATATTTATTTTCTTACTTTTCTAAATTTTTGTGATAATCCCGGCGGGTTGCGCCGCCAGCGCAGTAACAGCAAACTCAAACAAACAAACAAAATCCTTACGGGAGTATTAAGCCGTTTTGATGCCGCGACCAGTCCTAGCATTTTTTACGGCAGAACCAGAATAGAACGAAAGAGTAGAAAAGAAACCTTCGTTCTATTCTTTTATAAACAAATACAAGTAAGGAAAAAAGAGTAAAGTAAGAATCATTATCATAACATCGTAAGTCAACATGCGAGGCCGGCCTGTTTGACGCACCGCACAGTGCAAAAAACAGACTTAAACGGCACGGTTTCGCCGCTCTTGTCGCACGAGTGCTGCTTCCATTCGAGGTGGATTGCGGCAGGAACCACAACGAGCGTCGAGCACACGGAGCAGACGCGGCCCGTGTATGCGGCGGCGAGGGCCTGCTGGATCTCGGCCTGCAGCGAGGCGTCGACGAGCCGCAAAAGGCGCTCGACGTTGCTGTAGTCGTGCATGGCGGTTGCGGCGAGGGCGCGGCGCGCGAGCTCGATGAGGGACGGGACCGGCTCGATCCAGCGCAGCTCGCTGCAGGTGTTTGGCGGCGGCTTCAGGAACGGATTCGGGTACGTCGTTAGAATGCGCAGGTTCGGCATTTGCAGCAGCTCGGCCGGCAGTGTTTCGAGGTGGTTGTGGCCGACGTGGAGCTCTTGCAGGCGCGAGAGGCGGCCAATCATGGGCGATAAGTCCGTGAGCACGTTTGAGCGCAGGCTGAGGAAGTCGAGGCGCTCAATGTCGTATATATATCGGTCGACATGCGCAATAGCATTGTTCTTGAGGTCGAGGTGGAACCCGCGCGGGCTGCAAAGGTCAACGTGCACGGCGAGGTCACGGCACTCGCGCGGCACGCGCGTAAGATTGCGGTTCGCAAGGTCGATCATGCCGGTCTTGCCGTCGGAGTCGAACACGGCGTTCACGACCTCGGCCGGCGTGCGATGACGCAAACTGGACTCGCTGCGCGCAGCATGCGTGAACGAGCCCGCGCGCAGCGTGGCCTCGTGAGCCAGGCCGCTGGTCAGGCCAACGCTAGTCAGGCCGCTGGCCTCGTCGTCGTCGGTCGCCTCGTCGCCGTCCATATCGACGTCAAACAGCTCGGCCTTCGGCGGCGACGACGGCAGATGCCCGTCGAGCGTGTGCTCGGACGAGAACTCGACGGGCGGGTCGCTCGAGTCGACGTAGTCTGGCGCGGCGTGCCGCTCGATGCTCAGCAGCGGATCGAAATTGTACGGCAGGTCGCGCACGCGGCGCGGCCAGGACGCGTCCATCAAAATATATTAAACGGAAATGCGGCGCACACACACTCGCAGGCACAAATCGGGCACAAAACAGGCACAAAACAGGCGCAAAACAGGCAGCGATGGGCCCTGCTTGTGTGGACAAAATAATAAGACGCGTCGCACGCGTTTCGCGTGGTACGCCGCGATACGGGCTTCCACAGGCAGGCCGAACACACACACACCAAAAAGAAAGGCAAGCTTCGGCTCCGGGGGGGGGGGGAGAGGGAGCTCGATTAACACGTGACGCCCGAACACCGCTGATCGAATCGGGCCCGTCGTAATTGATTGTTAAACCCCGAGAAACCTGTCCTCGAGTTTCGGCTCCGCATTCTTTGTCGGGTCGGTCTGCTTTCGCGCGCGTTCGCGGCTAGACGCGCATTGCAGCCCCTGCCCGTGTCTGCGGCTCGTCCAATTGGATGGGGATTCCCCGGCTCGGCCGGGACGCGCGCACGCGCGCGCGGTACCGGCTGCTGCAGCGCATTGCGCGCGCGCACGGCAAGCCCGGCGTGCACGGCACGTTCCAGAGCCTGCTGAAGCAGGCGCGCATCCTCGGCAAACAGCGGCGAGCACGGCAAGCGCGCATGCCGCGCATGCCGCGCGCAAATGCCGAGTCGTTGCCGGCCAACGCAGCGGCCAACGCGCCGGCCAGTGCAGCGCCGCGCTTCGGCCCGCTCGTGCGACGCAATGCGTTCCGCGTCGACCCGGCGCGCGAGCTGCGCTACCGCACAAGGCCGTCGTAGCACCGCGCGCATCTCGCGGCCCGTCTCGTCGGCCCTCGTTCTGCGCTGCAATTACGGTTGAATGCTGGCGCGGGCCCGAGCACGGCCTTGCGTGGCATCGGGCGGCGTGGCGTGGCATCGCAGTGGCATCGTGTGGCATACGCGATATGCACGGCACCTGTATCTGAGTTGCGCCACACACATTCCCTCGTATGTGGGCCGCTTGGGCGCCACAGCCCCCACCGCGGGACCGAGGGTTTCATGGCGGCGGGGTGGCGCAATTCGGGCCAATTTTGGGGGAAGCCGGCTGCAAACCAGCGCGGACGAGGCGCGCAGCCGCCTGGGCACGCTCAATTCGCGACGCAAGTCGCGGCCCGCGCGCACGAACGTGTGGCAAAGCCGCTCCGATGTCGGGTTGCTTGAGCCCAGACCTGCGGCCAGGCCCTAACCGCGTCCGCGACCCGGAGTCATGTGGGACGAGTCATTAAAACCACCGGGCTCATTTAAAGCGCAGGCACGATCTGCGGGTTATCAGCCCGCCTTTTTTTGCAACGAAACCACCCGTTTCGAGCCGTATAACTCCCTGATCTTAGGCATCGGCGCATCGCGCACTTCCCCATAGCCACTGCATCACGAACAGCCTGTGATCGCGCACACCCACACACCGAACCCGACCCAATTTTTTTGACTTCCCTGCCCTGGGGCCAGCTACCTGAAAAATTACTAACCATCTTCCTGCCGCCGTCCCCTTCCCTGCTCAGCAGCGAACTCCTCCAGTAAGCTGTGGACAAGCACATATGTCGACAGACTACGACGAGGTCGACTATGAGGAGTTGCCCGCGAACACGCCCCTCGGATTGAGCATGGCCGCCGGCGCAATTGCCGGGATCATGGAGCACACCGTCATGTTTCCGGTCGACGCTATCAAGACGCGCATGCAAGTCGCCGGCGCCGCAGAGGCGTATCGAGGGGTCGTTGCCTCGATCAACGCCGTCAGCTCGACCGAGGGCGCGCTGGCGCTGTGGCGCGGCATGGCCTCTGTCGTTGTGGGCGCGGGGCCGGCCCACGCGATCCACTTCGGCGTCTACGAGGCCGTCACGAGCCTCGGCCAATCTAATGGACATAACTGCCGGCCCGCGCCGGCGGTGAGCGCGCTGGCCGGCGCGGCCGCCACGGTCACAAGCGACGCGCTCATGACGCCGTTCGACGTCATCAAGCAGCGCATGCAGCTGCGCAACGGCGGCACGAGCCTGCTCACGACCGCGGCAAACGTGTACCGCAACGAGGGCCTGCACGCATTCTACATCTCATATCCAATCACGTTGCTCATGAACGTGCCGTTTGCCGTCGTGAACTTCAGCGTCTACGACTCCGTCTCGCACTTCTTGAACCCGAACCGGCGCCACGACCCGCTCGCCCACTGCGTGAGCGGCGGCCTGGCCGGCGCGTCTGCGGCCGCCCTCAGCACGCCGTTCGACGTCATCAAGACGCTGCTCCAGACGCGCGGCGTGTCGCCGGACGCGCGTGCGCGCGCCCTGGCCTCCGTCCGCGAAGCCGCCGTGTACATATATCAGACTAACGGGCTGCGGGGGTTCGCGCGCGGCGTCCAGCCCCGCATTTTGGCTAACGTCCCGTCAACGGCTATCTGCTGGACTGTATACGAAATGGCCAAGCACTACATAATCTCCGCCAGCAGCAGCATTTGATGACGACGCCAACAACCACCACCAACGCCGCGAATTTATGAACAGTAACGAACCGTATTGTAGACCTTACACATACCGATTTAGAACCTAATGACCCATAGAGTTTCTTCTTTTTTTTTCTTATCTAAATTCAGGCAATTGTTAGCTGAGTGTCTGCCTCGCGCAGCGTACCGGCGATGGCCGGCCGCCGGCCCGCGAACAAATCAATGCGGCTGCGGAACACGTCGTCAACAACGCTCTGGCTGTACTCGACCTCGAGCGTCTCCTCGGCGTACTTCGCGCCCACCAGTTTCAGGTACTGCAGTCGCACATACGGCGCGACGCCGACCTGGCGCAGGCGCTGGATCGCACTGTCGGCGGCCGCGAGCTCGGCGCCGTGCGCAGCAGTAATGAGCTCAAGCTCTAAGCCGCCGGCCTCGTCGAATACGAACAAGTTGGCCAACGAGCGCACAGACCCATCTCCGACCTCTAAAAACTGGCGCAGCATCCAGTTGTAGGTTAATGCTTGGTGGTACGCTAGCCGCACCTGGTAGGGGCTGAGTGTCCTGCTGCGCGTCGTCTTGGTCTCCGTAACCACGAGGCCCTGCTCCGTCACGTCGACGCCGTCAATGATGCCGCGCAATAAACACCCGTTCGGTGCGGTGCCGCGTATGCGCATCTCGCGCACGCTGTGGAACTGCGGATCGGCCAGCGCCACGAGCTTGTCCAGCAGATCCAAGAACTTCGCGACCTCAGCCGACACGGGCGCCTCCAGCACCGCATCGAGATCGAACTGCGACGCCGGCAGCGCCGTTTCAAGGTCCAGCATCTCGTGCACGCGCGTGCCCTCGGCCATCTGCGCCGTCGCCGCCTTTTCAAGCCCGCCAAACTTGTCGATCTGCGCTAACTCGTCGAACTGCGTGATGAACTCCGTCACGCTGAGGCTCTGCTGCGCGCTGCGCTGCAGCCGCGCCAGGCCGGCGCTAAACAAGTCGTTGCTCGCAAAGTCCCGCACAATAAGGCTGCGCGTGGCGGTGCGCGGGCCAAACTTGGGCCCATACTTGAACCCGGATTTGATCTGGAGTACGGGCCGCCGCGCCGCGCCGCCAAGCAGGCGCCATTGTCTACTTATCATTGGCCTTCTGCGCAATGATGCTGAAGAGCGCGGATGTGGCCAAAAATCCCACCAAATTGAAGAACGCCGTCCGCGAGAAGTCGCGCTCCTCCTCCTCGGTCCGGAACGATGAAAACAGCCGCCGCAAATTCGGCAATGCCATACGAAGCCTAGCGCTGTGGTGTGTGGTTTTCCCTCGCCGCCGCTGAACTCCGGCTCAAGCACAGGATCAACTCGCTGTAAAGTCAGAAAAAGGGGTCCCAGCAGTAGCAGCAGCAGTAACAGGCTTATTATGATTATAGGCAGCAGGGCACGGGTAAGGCCACATACACGATTTAGGCCCCCGAGTTGGGCCCTCAATTTGGGTGCACAACATGGGCGCAGGACGCGCGCGCCGGGGCAGAATTATGCCGCCCCTCTGTAAAGTGCGTCTAAAGCGTTTTATCACTATATAAGAGGGTCGCTTAATTGCCAGACGCCAGCTCGCTCAAGAACCTTATTATGTTTTTTGTATAGGCAAGAGGGAGAAGGAAGAAGCCAAAGCCACATCGAGGAGTGATAATGGGAGCCTGCGTGCGGCTGCTCTGGCTGCCGTATGCATATTCAGATTAGCAGGTGGGTAGCGCCCTTCAGGGGATTTTCCCCCCCTCCCCGAGCTCTACGTAAGAAGGCCGAGAATAACCATCCAGGCGAAGTTGATCACCATATTAAACAGAACAATGTAGCGCTCGGGAATGAACACAAACTGCGCCACCGAGGACACGGGCCACACAAACAGCGAGATCTTGAGCGCGGCCGCGTAGTTCTTCTGCAGATAGAGGTCGATGTCGTAGCCCTCCCAGAACGCCGACAGGCTCGTGAACACAAACACGGCGAGCGGGTTCCCGAGCGTCTGGTCCAGCAGCACCTTCAACGGCCAGTGCTCGAACCGCGCCGACAGCTGCTCCGTCCAGAACCGCGTCCACACGCCGTTGATCACTCCCCACACCTGGAACTTCGCAATTGTCGCGTAGTTGTACTTGCCCGTGAGCAGCTGCAGCAGACTCTGGCTCAGGCCGCTCATCACGGCGCCAATTATGCCGGCAGTGCCGTGCGTCGACCGCCCGTACAGCTGGTCGTAGAACCCGAAGAACACAAGGCACAGCGCAAACTGCAGCAGGGTGATGAGCAGCACAAGAAGCTGGGGCTTCCGCGGCTTGCGGATCCGCTTCTCCAGCACCCCGACCTCAGCGTCCATGTTTTGCCGTGGATGTAGCTGTAGCTGGCGCGCGCAACCGAAATTCTTCCAAAAAACGTGTGTGTACCCCCCCGAAGGCCGCGCTACGTCAACCCCCGCGTTGCACATGATACGGTCAACGCACGGGCCGACGCGCTCCTCTGCGACCAACTACTGTGCGAACTCAGGACGCATGCGGCTTAATTGTCATGAAAAATTTGAATTAAATGCTCGAGAAAGTTTATACTAAGTTGTTCCGCAACCAAAATCGTGCCTCTCAACTGCACATAATTAGTACAATAATGTTAGCCAGCACACACTTCAGTAACTAAATTACTATGGTAACTAAATTACTATGGAGCACTAACAAGCAAGCATACACCGATCATGATTTTTCACCGATCGACGCACATCGGCATTTTTTTCCGCAATGGGCAGTTCTAGCCGTCACTTGCAGCGCAAACATTGAACTGTGGTCACTTGTTCCGCCTGATCAGCCTGCATGCATACTAAGACAACTGCAACTGAGTGGATTCGAGACGGACAACGCCAGCTGCGGCCAAACCCAGGTGAATACAAGACTTCCCGTCCGATCAGTCCTATTTAAACACCTGAGGGCCTTACCAAGTATTGTAGTGGGAGACCATACGAGAACAGAAGGTGCTGCAGTTCATCTTTTTTTTTGCTTTTATTAATTATGTTTAAGTCTGCTGCAGTGTCGCCGTGATGGCGCGCATAGAGGTGTCGTTCATACCTTACATTTTAAGATTTGGTGAACATGTTGCTGGATTGTTGAGTTAATGTGCTGTACGATTGAGAGGCGGATGGAATAAGACATATTGAAGGTTATTTTTAGGCATTATTATTACTCCTCGACCCAGCCTGAGCAGTTGCTAGCAGTTGCTAGCAGTTCCTCGTAGTAAACGCGCTCTATATTATTCTGTTAGACAGAAAACCCACTTATTTTGTTATTACACCTGGTTAAAACTGCCTAGTAGGTCATTGGCCACTTGGCTCTTGCTACTGCAGCTGATTGAATTATGTATACACTGCGTTTCTGATCCCGCACTCGGTCAAATGTGAACAGCGCGCATCATATAGAGCGGGGTTCGAGCTTTAATCTTGAAGGATATCGCTAATTGTGTGTCTACGAGGCCTGCTTCGTTGGGCCCCATCTTTGCAACCGTGTGAATCCTTACGAAGCTCGGCCGTGATGTGCCCTCCAAAACTTGTTCAAGACCCCAGAGACTTTGAACAGCTTGAAAACACAGCGATAGAGATATCTCAAGGGAGAGGGGGGCTGACTGCCTCATACATTAGGATATGTGCCTTGGCTGCCCTCGGGGGAGTAAACTTCAGCGCCAACTGCCAACCAGGTTATGCTTGCAGCCCAGCATGGCATTAGTCAATGCGATACTAGACAAATAGCTATAAAATGGTAATTGTACTCCTTCACTAAAGGCCAATCTCGTGCTGTTCGCGATGTTCTCAGGATATTTATACGCCTCCTCGTTGTCTATATATATTGTACTGTGGCATACTCTTACAAGCAAGCATTGATGGTGTAGCGGTAACATACCTGCCTTCCATACGAAGGCGTGTAAGCAGGTGCTCTGGGTTCGACTCCCAGTCAATGCATACGAATTTCTTTTTTTGGTTCACATGCGGCGGTGCCACCGATAAGAAAAACGAATTCTTGATCCGCGAAGGGTCTTTTTGCTCACCAAAATATGTTAACGCCAATTCTCGGCGTATGAATACCTGCAATCTTAATTTTTTTTTTAAAAAAACACAACTGCTAGTTCAGTCCTCCACACGGGCCGGGCTCCGCGGGTCACATGGTGCCTACGTACCTACCCCAAAGCGAAGCCCAACCCCGCCGCCTCCCGGGGTGCCTGGCATTTGTTTGGGAGGCATGTGCACATGGTGGTTGAAGGACGCAAGCAGAGCCATGTAGCTGCTGAGAAGAAGCGGCGGGAGGCGATTCGGCAGGGTTTCGACAAGCTGACGGCGCTGCTGCCCGGCCTCATCCCGCAGAACGCGCGGTCAGAGGCGCTGGTGATCCAGAAGAGCGTTGCATATTTAGAGCTGCTTGAAAAAGAGCAGACGCAGCTCAAGGCGCTGGCCGAGCAAAACGGGGTCAGTTTGGACGCGTAGTTACGCGTCGTGGCGCGTCGTGGCGCCGGCCCTCGGAACCGCGCACGCGCGCGAGCTGGCGGCGTCAAAAAAAAAGTCTTGTATTATTTATTTAGGTGGCTCAGGCTGTAAGTACACGCATAATTTTTGATATGAATCGGCCGCAGCGCGATTTAAAACCAGCGAATCTGGCCGTTATCCCCCGCTGCTCCGCGGCGGGATCCTAAGCGGGGATTCTCCGCTTATCTGGGCAGAGATGCGGCTTATCTTGGACATGTGTCAGATGATGCTAATTACGCCGGCAATCATTCGTGGGGAATTTTTCGCGTAACTAACGGCGTCCGAGCGTAGATAATCCCGCCCTTGTCTTTTAAATCAGGATCGAGCGTCGCCTTTGCCGAAACCACACAGAAAATCCGTTGACCATGGCCGGCAAAACACAGCTCGAGTTTTTCCTGAACGGTGCCAAACAGGTCGTGCATAATCCGAATCCGACCCAAACAGTGCTTGAATACGTGCGGGCTGAGGGCCTAACTGGCACAAAGCTTGGCTGTCAAGAAGGCGGATGCGGTGCATGCACTGTGACCCTGGCGGAGTGGGATCCTGAGACGCAGAAGCCGTACTTCTACGCCGTCAATGGCTGTCTTATGCCGATCATCGCCGTCGACGGTAAACATTTGACGACGGTCGAGGGAATCGGGAACAGCGCTGCCCCGCACGCCGCACAGGAGCGCATTGCAAAGATGCACGGCTCTCAGTGCGGGTTCTGCACGCCAGGTATTGTGATGAGCCTGTATTCGCTGCTGAGACAGACGGAGGGAAACCCAACACGGGAGCAGCTGAGCGAGGCCTTCGACGGAAACCTGTGCCGCTGCACTGGCTACAAGCCCATCATAGATGCTGCCTCAACCTTTGTGAAGGAAGACGGGTGCTGTGGAGGCGCTGCCGCTGGCGGCGGGTGCTGCAAACAGACACAACAACAACCACAGCTGCCGAGCCCGGAATCCGAGTCCTTGTCTTCAACGCCATCGCCGCCGGCGGCAAAGCGTCGCATGGTAGACACTGGCTCGTGCTGCGGCAACAAAACCAACGGCGGATGCTGTAAAGACACTGAGAAATCAATCACAAAGGACATGCGGTCCTACCCACACTCGGAACTCATCTTCCCGCCTGCCCTCAAGCGCTATAAGCCCGAGCTGCTGAAGCTCGAGGACAAGTACGGCCGCAAGTGGTACAGACCAACCACCCTTGAAGAGCTGCACGCGATCTTTAACGAGCATCCGGGCGCTAAAGTAGTTGGTGGTGCGTCTGAGTTCCAGATCGAGGCCAAGATCAGAGGCGACGACCACAAGGTTTGCATCTACGTCCTCGACATCCCCGAACTCAAGACTTTCGAGTACATTCCGGGCCATGGTGTGCGCTTCGGCGCAGATATCCCGCTCTCGACGCTCGAGCACAAGCTAGAGGCGCTCGTAGCAGCTCAGCCAGAGGAGAAGATGGGCTTCTTTAAGGCGATTCTGGTGCAACTTAAGTATTTCGCAGGACGCCAGATCCGGAATGTCGCCACGCCGGCCGGAAACATCGCTACGGCCTCGCCTATCTCCGACCTAAATCCCGTATTCACCGCTGCGAACGCGAAGCTTGAAGTTGTCGACCCCAGTACTGGAGAGAAGCAAACGCTGAGGATGGGCGAGTTCGAGTCGCCATTTTTCACCGGATACCGCAAGACTTTGCTCGGCAATAAGCTTCTTACCCACATTTTGGTGCCCGAATCGGCAGAGGGGTCAGTTGTGCGCTCGTTCAAACAGGCTAAGCGCAAGGACGATGATATCTCGATTGTGACCGCTTGTTGCTATGCTCAGGTTAAGGATGGTATTATCAGTGAGGCGCGTCTTTCTTTTGGCGGTGTCGCCCCCATCACCGTCTTGGCGAACTCCTCAAAGCTTCTCGTTGACAAGCCAATTACTTCTCTTGTCACGGGCTTGAGTGAATATTTGGACTCCCTGGACAAGGAATTCAGCCTGCCCTACAGTGTTCCTGGTGGTATGGCTGTATTCAGAAGGTCGCTCATCTTGTCGTTCTTCTACAAATTTGTTCAGGCAGTGTTGAGCCAGTCAGGCCTAAATGCCGATGACGCCGCCCTTCTCGAAGTTACGCGTACGAATAAGCCCACTGGTATTAGGGATCTGAGGAATGAATATGAACAGGAGATTTTGGGCCGGAACATCCCGCATGTTAACGCTCTGAAACAGGTAACTGGCGAAGCTACCTACGTTGATGACATTCCCGCTGCCCCGTATGAGCTTCATGCTGTGCAGGTCATGTCTACAAAGGCATTGGCCAAGGTTGTCAGCGTGGACTACGAGGCTGCTCTCGCCGTTGACGGAGTAGTAGGAAAGTTGGACTTAAGCGATGTGCCCGGGTCGAACCGATGGGGTATCTTCCCCAAGATCGGACCAGAGCGTTTGTTTGTTGAGGATAATGCTGAGTACATTGGAGACACCATCGCAGTGATTGTGGCTAAGAGTCGCGATGCGGCGATCTTGGGCGCTCGCCTCGTAAAAGTGGAGTACAGCGAAGAGGGTCTGGGAGAACCCACGGTCACTATTGAGCAAGCTATTGAGAAGAACAGCTTCTTCGATATTCAGAACTGTATCGAGCGTGGTGACTTTGAGCGTGAGTGGGAAACTGCTGCTCATCGGTTCGAGGGCGAGTGTCGCATTGGTGCTCAGGAGCACTTCTATCTTGAGCCCCAGGGCTCATTGGTGGTACCTGAGGATGCCTGTCAGGAATTCAAGATCTATGCAAGCACGCAGAATCCGAACGAGACTCAACTGGTCGCAGCTTCGGCCTTAGGAATTCCTGCCTCCCGTATTGTCGCCCGCGCAAAGCGTCTAGGCGGCGGTTTCGGAGGTAAGGAGAGCAGATCTGTCCATTCGTCTTCGTTGGCGGCCCTCGCTGCCAACAAATTCGGCAAGCCGGTTCGGATCATTTTGAGTCGCAGTGAGGACATGATACAAGCAGGCCAACGTCATCCATTCCTTATCAAATGGCGCGTGACGCTCGACGAGAATCACAAGTTCACTGGCTTACATGCTCGATTGTTTGCAAACGCGGGATACTCAATGGACCTGACGAAGGGTGTCATTGATCGTGCCGCACTTCATATCGACAATTGCTACGATTTCGGCTCGAACATATCGATTATCTCGAAGCCTTGCCGCACAAACCTCGCGTCCAACACGGCTTTCCGTGGCTTTGGCGGCCCGCAGGGAATGTTTGCGGGAGAGGCTATCATTTACGAGGTCAGTGAGAGACTTGGACTGTCAGACCCTGAGGAACTGCGTCGCATTAATTATTATCCGACCGACGGAACGGGACGCACACAATATCTGCAAAGGCTGGGCGATGACTTCACGGTTCCCATAATGGCACAGCAATTACGGGAGCAGGTCGAGTATGACAAGCTGCGTAAGGAAGTCGACCAATTCAACGCCGAGTCCAAATGGATCAAGCGTGGACTTGCCTGTGTTCCTACTAAGTTCGGTATCGCATTTGGCGTGGCGCATTTGAACCAGGCAGGAGCGCTGGTTCACATTTACGAAGATGGCAGTATTCTTCTTGCTCATGGTGGTACAGAAATGGGTCAAGGCTTGCATACAAAGATGATCATGGTCTGCGCTACAGAGCTTGGAGTTCCCGTAGATGGTGTGTTCATCAGCGAAACAGCTACAAACACTGTAGCCAATGCCTCGCCAACTGCCGCGTCCGCGTCGAGTGATCTGAACGGCATGGCTGTGAAGAACGCTTGCGACCAATTGAACGAGCGACTAAAGCCGTATCGCGAGAAGCTTGGTCCGAAGGCAACTATGCATGACATGGCACACGCCGCCTACTTTGACCGTGTGAACCTCAGTGCGAATGGGTATTACAAGATGCCCGATGTAGGCTACACATTCGACAACTCGGATCCTGATCCGAAGCCTGCGTTCCAATACTACACCCAGGGCGTGGCCGTCTCGCTGGTGGAAGCAGATATGCTGACCGGCGATTGGGCAAACCTGCGCACAGACATCATCATGGATATCGGCCGGCCCATCAACCAGGCCATCGATTACGGCCAGATCGAGGGCGCTTTCGTTCAGGGACAGGGGCTGTTCACTATTGAGGAGTCTCTATGGAACCAGAAAGGAGCGATTCTCACTAGAGGTCCAGGTGCCTACAAGATTCCGGGCTTCCGGGATATCCCGCAACACTTCAACGTCTCTCATTTGCAGGGCCGCGATTTCAAGCATTTGAAGACCATCAACCGATCCAAGGGTATTGGTGAGCCGCCGCTGTTCCTAGGAGCCACGCCCATGTTTGCTCTCAGGGACGCCATTAAGAGCGCCCGTGCTGCTCGCGGCTTGCCAATGGACATTCCACTGGATGCACCATTCACCACAGAGAAGATCCGCGTGGCCGCCGGCGACGAATTCGTCGACCAGGCCCAGGTCAAAATAGAAGGGCCAAGCTTCTCTGTACGCTCCTAGTTTTGAACATCAACAACATAAATAGACGAATGCATTATACATATTCCCGAGACTTAGACCAGTCATTTATATATTCCATCATTGATAGACAACTTAATTTTTATGAGATATCTGCTCCAAGAAGCTACTACTCCAAAACGCTACTCCTTCAAGACGCTACTCCTCCATACTACTAAAGCCCCTTCCCCCTAATTGGACCTATCCATATGTCTGGCAAAGCTCTTAATGCTGAACTGCTTATATCGATCTACATTAAGCGCATTAAATATCTGGACACAAGAATTGACCGCATTTGTTTTGCTACTTGTGCCTAACATATTTGGGCGGTTCGTTGCGGAGAAGCGGCGTTGTTTATTATTAAGATGTCTACGCATGAGAGTCCTAATTAGGTCGCGTTGGACGGCCCGCATGTCGCACGCGCGCTGAGGCCAGAATATTCAATTCATTACAATGACGAGTGTTGGTACCGGAGAAATAAAATAGAAACCTCACAAGCTTGGTCTTATTTTACCTTGTCAGGGAACAAAGCGGTGCAGCGGCGCAGCGGCGCCGCGGCGCGTCTGTTTATTTTTAGAAGTCACGTTTCGAGCTTAAAACCACCTTACCACGAAATCTAACGCAGGGGTCTAACTGCGTTTGTGTGCCGGTTGAGAGTTGTGTCGAAGGAACCAGACACAAATGCGATGGATTTTAGCGCTGCTGTGGGCTGGCGTGGCCTGCGCGGAGCGGCTGCTGGAAACGTCGGCGCTGCTGCCCTGTCAGGCTAAGGGCGACTTCTCAGCCCAGAAGTTCGACATTGTTTACCGCCCGGACACGCGCCAAGTCGACGTGAATGTCACACTCGCCTCTGCGGTTGACGGAAACTTCACTGTTGACGTCGATGTCATTGTATATGGCATCAAGGCCTTCACAAAGACCGTGGACGGCTGCTCCATTTCCGATAAGGTCTGCCCCATCAACCCGGGGCGTTTCGACGTAGAAACAAACCTCACCATTCCCAAGGACTACATCAACTTGCCAGGAATTGCGTTCACGATGCCGGACATCGATGCAGTGGTACGGGCTAGAGTCTACTACACGGACGCGAGCGGAAAGAAGCAGGGCAACAGCATCGCCTGCGTCGAGGCTCAGTTGTCGAACGGCAAGACCGTACAGCACTCCTACGTGTCTTGGATCTTGTTCGCCTTGATCATGATCGGTGTTGTGGTGGCCGGTGTGATGACTTTGCTCGGCAACATCGCAACTGCCGGCCACATCATCTCGAATACGGTCTCGTTATTCACATACTACCAAGCAACCGCTGTCATCGCTATGATGGCCGTGAACCGCTTGCCCCCAATTGCAGCCGCATGGGCACAGAACTTTGAGTGGACAATGGGTGTAATCAGCGTGAAGTTCATGCAGAAGATTATGACTTGGTACATCCGCGCAACTGGAGGCAAATCCACAAACATTTTGCCCAACAAGGACGAGATCTCAATTGGAGTTTATAAACGTGCGCTAGACGATGCCGTTGTGCCCGCGTTTGGCAAGGCGGTCCCTTTCGATGCACCTCACCATCTGAGCCGGCGCTTGGACTTGCAGTCGAACGTCACTACGACCGATGAATCAGACCCCAAGCTTTTGGCAAAGACACTTGTGTTGCAGGGTATCAAGCGTGTGTCGTTCTTGGCTAACATTGAGCTGTCGAACTTCTTCTTGACCGGTGCCACGTTCTTCATTTTCATCGGCATTGCTCTCGTGCTTGTGCTCCTCATTCTTAAGCTCGTTCTTGAGCTGCTTGTGCGCACAAACACTATGGCACCGGAGAAGTTCCAAAGCTACCGCTTGAACTATCGCGCCTACACGAAGGGAATGATGTTCCGCTACTTCTTGGTGGGATTCACGCAGCTCAGCTTGCTTTGTCTCTGGGAGTTCCATTCGCGGGAAAGTGTGGCTACGGTTATTGTCGCCTGCGTCATGTTTGCTGTACTGCTTATTTCGCTCTCGATTGCCTCCACAAAGGTCATAGCGTTGGGCCGGAAATCTCAGCATATGTTTAACAATCCGGCCTCGATTTTGTTTGGCGATGCCGATATGCTTAACCGCTGGGGCTTCCTGTATGTTCAATACAAGGCGTCTGCGTACTATTTCCTGCTGCCTTTCCTTTTCTATAACTTCGCGAAGTCCGCAGTTATAGCACTGGGACAGCCAAATGGCAAAGTGCAGAGCGTCGTGTTTTTCGCAATCGAGGTTGTATACTTGATCATCCTTTGTGTTGTACGGCCCTATATGGATAAGAAAACCAATGGCTTCAATATTGCCATCTCCGTGTTTTCTGTGGTGAATGCTATATTCTTCATGTTCTTCAGCCAGTTATTCGGTGAGAAGGTGGATGTTGCCTCTTCGATCATTGGTGTCGTCTACTTCATTATGAACGCAATTTTAACGGTTGTGTTTCTTATCATCATTGTTGTGGCATGCGCATGGGCCATCTTCCATCCGCATCCCGACACGCGGTATCAACCCGTTACTGACGACCGCAATCTGTTCATGCCAGATGGTAACTTGGAGAAGGACGGACCCACCGAGCTGGATGACCTGGGTCACGTCGCCCGCGATGGTTACCGGCATTCGAATTTGATTTTGCCGAACGAACACCCATCGGCTGGTGTCATTTACAGCCCCGATCCAAACGCACCAGCGCCTCAGGCCGCAATGCGTGGCCACGATTATCAAGGATTTAATGACGATGGCGAGTTCCAGAGTTATCGCGAAATACAGTCGCGTGGCATTTTAGGCCAGCACAATCCTACCCATGATCCAGATGAGAGACTACTACGATAGAATCTCTAACTTATTTCGAAAGTATTCAAACTATAGAAGCTTTTACGGTCCCATAGGTCCATTTAGAAATTTCAGATGCTGTACAAACCTACATTACATTATTCCACATCATATATTTCATGCGGGCGTATTGGTGGTGGCCTTCGGCTGCACCGTCAATAATTAATGTAGTTGGGGTGTTCACGGAACAAGGGTTCGAGTGCATATGCAGCGGGCTACAGCAGCGTGCTACAGCAGCATGCAGAACGTTATTTTTTGTGTGGCTGGGAGGTTAAGAACTGAAGCATGGCAACATCAATCCGGCGAAACCAGCCTGCATATATGCTTAGCTTGCAGTATTTATTATATTCGTGTTTTGTCTCCACAGAACAAATAAGCGTAGCTCCTATATAGGTGGTGGTGGGTGATGGCGGCGGTGCACTCTTAATATTCGGCAGAAGTACCTAACCTAAAGCGAGCTGTCGTCTTCCGATAAGCCTAATTAAAGATGTGCAAGCTTGTTTATTCCTAAACTTAGTTTCCGTATCGATGCAGTAATCATGCCACCACTGAGATCAGGTTCATGCGTCATGCGTCCGCAACCCGCCGCATTACTGAATATGATATGTGAACGTTTTAGGTGTAGTTACTTCTAATTGAGGCAGATTTCGGATAGAAATAATATTGATCAGTGAGACATTGGAATATCTGCCTTTATACTGGCGCTCAAATGGACGGCAGTCCTACTCGCAAAGGCTTCAAGGAGCATGTTCGTCAGTACAGCTCTAGTAGTGATTACAGCTACCTCGATTCGGAGTTCAGCTATGCTGGCGCCTCTACGCTAGCTTCGCGCGCAACAGACTATGACGTATACGGAACAGAGCCGCACCGTGGCGAGGCGGGTCACGGCGGAGACGACGATAGTGCGAAGGGATCTTCAGCCTCAAGTACTGTTGCTTCGTTGAGATTACAGAAAGCAGTGAAATGGGTGAATACGCACTTGTCTTCGCTTCCCCAAAGAAGTAGACACCCCAGTGCTGATTTTACAAGTAGGTCACCGTCCCAGGAGCACCCGCCACAAGTGACAACAGGGCCAGATGGACCACAAACTCCGCATGCTTTGGAGTTATCGGGACGTGAGTGGCCAACTGAACCGCTGACGCCCACTACACCACAGGACAATGGCTATGGTGTTAGAATCACATCGCTCAGCTCGCCGCCGCCAGGCCTGTCACTCAACAGTACTTACTTACAGTTTCCGGAGCCGGAAAACACGAAGCTCTTTGAGCGCATGCGGAAGCGACACAACTGCATTCGCGAGCTTTACAATACCGAGTACCTTTTCGCTCAGGACATGGCTGTAGTTGTAAGGCTGTATATGTGCGCCAGTGCGGATATTGGGTTATCAGTGCGGCAAATCGACACGCTGTTTTCCAACGTACCGCAAGTGCTAGACATCAGCTTGAGTCTTGTGGCCATCCTTGAGGCGAACATACCCACTCAAATACTTCAGGGAGATGGGACGATGAACTTTTGCGACGTCACAGCCGATGAGCAAGTTCGAGTGGGGAAGGCTATGTGCCTGGCACTGAATGGCCAGCTGTACGAAGTTTACGAGGATTACATTCACAACAGCCAGCGCCAGCTCGAGCTGTATTTCCAACTCACACAGCACCTGCGTCAACATCCACAGAAGCCTAGCGAAAAGCCCACCCAGATTGCCTCCCCGCCCAATGCGAACCAGATCTCAGCCTGGCTCACACACTGCGGAACGCGAGCATCGAAGTTTACTACAGCATGGTCTTTGGATAGTCTCCTTATCAAGCCTGTGCAGCGCTTGGGTAAATACCCATTATTTCTCCAGACATTACTTGAATGCACGAGTCCAGAACATGAAGATTATAGCGACATCGAACGGGCACTGCGTCGATCTAAGCACTACTTGGATTGCGTGAATGCTCGGCTTGGCCAAACAGGCTCTTAGGATTCTCCCCACCTCCGGTCCTTTTTCGACACGCTCCTTGCATCTCTAACACGTCTAATTCTGAAGGCTCTGAGCAGAACACCTAATTTCGTCTTGAGGACAACCTGTTAAGCTCGCAAGCCCACAACCTACCTCTCTACTTTCCTCACACATACAACCCGAATATGTATCTTATTGTGTGCGGAAACGTCTCTCCTTGATTCATACATATATACGTCTCTCGACTGAACCATTTTCTGTCCTTACGTTTTTAGATAACTACAGCATAATTCGGCCTGATCCAGTTGAGAAAGCTTTGAAGTCACTTTGAAGTCGCTCTGAAGCCACTTTGAAGTCGATAATACGTTAATTGTTCGTTCGTACAACGACTTTCAATGTACTATCATCGAAAGCGCCCGATATAGGGCCCGGAAGACTTGTTGCCCATTGAGGAGTAGCCCAGCGCTGCATGCCGTTTCTTTGACCGGTTTAAGCTCGTAGCGTGCGGCGCTTGGAAAAGTTGCGGATATTTTAGCAAGCGCGTCGGCTCGTTTGCAGCGCAATCACGGCTCAGCCTGTGCTCTACTGCATGTACTCGCATGAAAGCTGCCTGGTTTGAGCGTAATGTCCTTAGACGCGCGACCCACGGGCCGGGGTCCGTGCGCTCAAGCGAGGCTTTCATGCGAGCTGTCAAAATTGCTTGATTATTTTCACGATTATTAGATAGGCTGCATAATGGGGGTCACAGAATTAGACACTTCTTTTTGTTTTTCTGCGCCGTGGGCTGTTTGGGCGGGTAGAGGGCGGCGACGATGGCGTTATCGAAGACGGCCTTGAGGCCTCGTTGCGTGAGGGCGGAGCACTCGAGATATTTGACGGCGCCCATTTCCTTAGCCAGCTTCTCGCCCTGCGAGGGCGAGATGGGCATGAGCTTGCTTTTGCTAAGCCGCTGCAGGGTTGCAGGGTCGTTTCGCAGATCGGTCTGCGTGCCCACCACGATATAGGGCACGCCCGGGCAGTAGTAGCGGACCTCGGGGATCCACTTCTCGCGCGCGTTCTCGAACGACGCCGGCGTCGTCACGCTGAAACACACGAGGAAGATGTCTGTTTGCGGGTACGAGAGCGGGCGCAGCCGGTCGAAATCCTCCTGCCCGGCCGTATCAAACAGAAGCAGCATATGCGGCTCGTCGGCGACCATGACCGTGACGGCGTAATTGTCGAACACGGTCTGTACATAGTCACTGGGGAACTTGTTGTTACTGTAGCTCATGAGAAGACACGTCTTGCCGACGGCACCGTCGCCCACGACAACACATTTTATCGAGGGCGGCGAGGGTCCTTCACCTGGTGCACCTCCTTGCTTTGACGCCATTGCGGTCGAAAGCTGCTGAGTCGCGCTTTTAGGGAGAAAAGGGGGAAATGGAGGGGGGAAGTAACGAGAAGCAGGTCTGCTGGCCTACGGTAGGAGACTCTCGGGAAAAAAAGAGGCAGCTGTGTACTTCAGAAAGTCTTGGCCTTCCAGCGTCCGCGTAGTCTGACGGGGGGGGCCAAAAAGTTTGGTTGGCTCAAATGTCGCTTACAACCAAAGGAAATGGAAGAGGCTGAACCCGCGAAGTGGTAGTCGCGAACCCTCGATATGGCGCCCGCGTGACTAAGCAATCAGTCGCTGCCTGCCTCCTCCCTCCTGCCTGCCTGCCTGTAGAGCCTTTAGCCGGCTCCCACCTATAACCTAATCTAAAATGGCGGGCGAGGGTTCGGCTCAAGGGGGGCGGCGGCAAACGCGTTTTGGAGCACGAACTGATCGTCGCTCGGGCCTGCCTGCCCCAGCCAGCAGCTTCTGCTGATCAAAGTTTAAACACGGCGCGCTCGGCTTGCTGATGCTGCAGGCATTGCCGGCCTAACGCTAACCCAAAACCCCTGCTGCCGAAATAAGCGTCCTAGATTCGGCCAACCCCGCGAACTCCCCCTAATTAATTCTTAGATTAGCCTGTCTAAATTAGTAGTTTATTGTTGTTTTTTTTTGGCGCGTGCCGCCGCCGCTTTCCTTTATCTCGAAGCGATGATGTAAGATGGCGAATCGCCTAGATGCTTGTCCCTTACCTCTATCAACCGCCCGAGTAAAGGCGAACGGCAAATGCGGCGTGGAATGTTCACACTGGAATGAAGCCCGCACGGCGTTAGTTTGTGATCAGTTACGTGCTGGCGCACAACGCCCACGCCCTCTGCAACACTATTTTGTGTATATGGCACCTTTGAATAATTTATTCTTGCCCGTAGTACATTTGAGACTAACCTTTCGACTTCTTGAGTAGACTCTCGTAGTTGTAGTTCCTCGACTTTGAGTACTTTTTGAGTAGACTCCAGATACATATAGATATTTACAGTCGGACACGCGGGCGTCCGCAGAAGGTGATTCGCTCAGCACAAACAGGCCTGCATTGGGCGCGCCCCATGCGTGGCTCAGCAGCATCCCTATTCGTCGTTGCTATCCTACTCGTCATCGCTCTCCTCCTCGGCGTTCATGAGCCAGTCCACCCACTGGCTGGCCAGCGTGCGCACCTTCGGCCCGGCCTCGGGAGTCTGCCACCACTCGGACACCGCGTCCTCGGAAATCACGTCTGTGTCGTAGAGAGTTGCCAGGGCAAACGCAAGAATGTGCTCGCCCTGGAGCATGCCGTTGCAGTCGTGCTCAATGTAAGACGCGAGCCGGGCCTGGCCGGTCATATCGAACGTGATGCGCTTCAGAACCTTCGTCCAGGTCCTGAACACCGTCGTCGTCACTGCCTTCACGTCGGCCTGCGTGATGAGATGGCCAATATGCGTGATGAGCGCGCTGATCACGGCCTCCTGCACCTTCTCGTGCGGCGCGTTCATCGTCATGCGCAGCGTGCTTAGCTCAAGCATGGCAACGTCCTGAGGATGCTTGTCCACAATCGACCGGTTGATCGACGCAATGGCCTCGCGCATGAACTCCTCGTCAGCATCCTCGTCGCCGTCATCCACGCTCACGTTGCTCGTTGTGGACATTGTGCGCGACTTACGCCGCGGCTTCTTCGCGTTCGCTGAGTGCGAGGTCTTGTGGTCATCCAGGCTCGAGAAGCTGTCGTCTGAGACGTAGAGGTCGTCAACCAGCACAACCAGGTCCTCTCCAGCAGAGTATGCCTCGCTTTCCGAGTCAGTCGTCATCAGAGCATCGGATTCAAGTCCGGACTCTGCGCCAGACACAGCGCCGCCGCCTTCGCTCTGCGTGCCCTCGCTGCCATCAGTGGGGCGTCGGTGGTGCTTCTTGTGCACACTGAGCTTGGACCCGGATGGAACTACAGCATTAGGCGCAACGGCGTAGCCAAAGCTCACGATCGAGTTGCGTTCCACAACCGCCCCCGAGCCAATCACTGCGCCACTGCCAACAATGGCTCCAGTGACATTAGCGCCGTCTTCTACAACTGCGTCTTCCCATATGTAGGAGTCCTTTATGACAACGTCCTTGCCGATGCGGCAGCGTCGACCAACAACCGAGCTTTCGATTATCGTGTCTTGGCCTACTGACGTATCGCCTCCAACCACGGTTTCCATGCCGATAGTACATGACTGGCTCAAAATGACGTTTCTTTCCTTATAAATGTGGCCTCGCTGGTAGCTATAGGTCTGGTCGAGCATCTCGTTGCTATCAACGACCAGCGGATAAGCATACCGCGACACAATGTCTTTTGTCACGGACTTGTACGTTTTGACGCTCTCGACGCGGGCCGCATAGCCATCCTCGACAATATGGGCGTAGATAGTCTTGCCCAGCAGGTCGCTCGTGAGCACGCCGCGCACAAAATCGTCGCGCAGGTGCTCGTAGTCGAAGTTTTCGGTGAACAGGGCCGGCACGTCCATGCTGCAGATGTCGATGCGGCAGTCAATTAGGTCGTTACGGAAGGCCACCTCCGGGATCCGCAGCAGCTCGTTTGCGTCGACATCGACCTCCTTCTGCAGCACAGACTTTTGGTACGACACGAGCCGTTTCGAAATGTTGTCGACAATAAACAGGCCCGTGCGATTCGAGCGTGTGCGGTGCAAGGCCGACGCCTGTCGCAGCACCATGCTCATTATGCAGTTCTTGTCCTCCTTTTTGCGATTCACATGCGCCTCCCATATGGGGTCGAAGTCGATATTGCACACAACATCGCCGGAGATGAGCAGAAAGTCAGAAGTGATGATGCCGCGCGTGTCGATGTCGCGCATGGCGTCGCCGACGCTCAGCGTGTTCGGCAGCTCAATGGTGCTCAGCTTGAACGGCACAAACGACGACGACCACTTCGACTTCTTGATGTACTCCGAGACCTGCTCCGCGTGCGAGCAGCACATGAGATACACCTCCTTCACGCCGCAGTTCACGAGGAATTCGAGCGTGTACTCGATGAGCGGCATGTTAGCCAGCGGCAGCAGGCATCGCGGCTTGTCTTCTGTGAGCGGGCGGAACCGCGGCAGGTATGAATCGCAGAGCACTACGGCCTGCAGGCTGCGCTCGGGACGGCCCATTTACCAGCTGTGCGAAATTTCCGGTTAAACTGCGGCTGCTAATAATGGAGGGTGAGATTTCCACCGGCTGCGCGAGGGCCGCGCCAGCCGTATCGCGGCGTCCACACCATTTAGGCGTATCACGTTGCAAATCGTGAACTTCGTGGCTAGTCCTTTGTTCCTGCTGCCGCTGCCTTTAAAATTGGTGTTAGTGTAGTGCTTTCGCGCTCTCTTTTCTGGAAAAAAAAAAAAAATGGCCGCGCCGGCTGCTGTTTTCAGTGCTCCGGGTAAAGCCTTACTAGCCGGCGGCTATTTAGTACTGTTCCCAGAGTACTCTGCCTTAAGCGTCGGGCTTCAGAGCCGCATGCACGCAGCCGTGTTTCCTAATCCAAGCGACGCGTCGTCGCACGACAACACGCTCACTGTGAGCAGCCCGCAATTCGACTCTCAATGGGAGTACCCGGCAAAAAGCGGCACGCACGCGAACCCATTTCTTGACGCATGCTACGACACGGTTGCCGCCTACTTTGGAAACAAACCGCCGAGCGGCCGCATAGTTATTTGGTCCGACGCCGGGTTCCACTCCCAAGCCGAGGCGGTCCAGAACCATTTCAGCGGCGCGCTCGCGCGCTTCTCGCATCACGGCCGGCCCATCACAAACGTGGCCAAGACGGGCCTGGGCTCGTCGGCCGCGCTGGTTGTTGTCGTCGTGGCGGCGCTTGTGAAGCTGGCGCGACCAGACGCAGACACGAGCCTCAATGCTCTACACAACCTCGCACAAATAGCCCACATTGTGGCCCAGCGCAAGGTCGGCTCGGGCTTCGACGTGGCTACGGCCGTATATGGCTCGATCATCTATTCCCGGTTCGCGGCCAGCGAAATCCCAGCTGAGCTTGACACAGCAGCTCTAACTACGGCCGTGAACAAACACTGGGACATGACGGCGCAGCCGTGTGCTTTGCCGCCCAACCTGCGCATCATCATGGGTGATGTATCCGAGGGCTCTGAGACCCCCGGCATGGTAAGACAAGTTTTGCAGTGGCGCACAGAGAACCCGGAGCAGTCAAAGCAGCTCTTTACTGATCTGCACCGCGCCAACATGTCATTAACCACAGCCATCGGCGAGCGCGCGTCTGGCGCCGTTATTTCGCAAGCCATTGCCAATATACGCAAGCATTTGCAGGAATTGACGCGGCTTTCCGGCGTGCCAGTAGAACCAGAGAGCCAAACACGGCTCCTTAATACGGCGTCAAAGGTGAAGGGCGTTCTGGGCGGCGTCGTGCCCGGGGCTGGCGGCGAAGACGCGATCTGCCTCATTGTCGATACGACTGTGGCCAGTGTTTCCGACGTCCTAGGCGAGCTGCAGCAGATCAAGGGCGTGTCGTGGATGCCATTGCAGACGGAGGAGACCGGATTGCGCAGCGAGCCTACTCAGGCATACGCGGAATCCGTCTAAACACCCCGCCCCCCCCGCCAATTTAATTTATTTACTACTAATTAACTTAGTATCTGCTGGTGCTGGTGCTGGTGCTGCTGGTAGGAAACTATGGTCGAGGCCGCAGTGGCACGTGAGTAGGATGGACTGATCAAAACTGGGCTAGGGCACGGCTGCCGCTACCCTGCTCTATCCACCATTATATATTTCCGGGAACCGCGCGTTGCAACGGCGAGACCTTAATTCGCCGCCGACCCCAGATGTCCGTGCCATCTTCCTTTTACGACCTCGAGCCCTTGGACGCCCACGGCAAGCCGTTCCCGTTCGCCCAGCTGAAGGGCAAAACTGTGCTCATCGTCAATGTCGCCTCGCAGTGCGGCTTCACAAAGCAATACAAGGAGCTCGAGCAGCTCTACGAAAAGCACAAGGACAGCGGCCTGGTTGTGATTGGGTTCCCCTGTAACCAATTCGGCAACCAGGAGCCCGGCTCGGAGGAGGAGATCGCGCAATTCTGCACCGTGAACTACGGCGTGAAGTTCCCCATCATGAAGAAGATCGAGGTGAATGGCAACGGCGCCGACCCTGTCTACGTATACCTGAAGTCGAAGAAGTCTGGTCTGCTCGGGTTCTCGGGCGTGAAGTGGAATTTCGAGAAATTCCTCGTCGACGGCCACGGCAATGTGACGAACCGTTGGGCGTCCACGACGCCGCCGCTGGCCCTCGACAACATCATTGAGCGCACAATCAAGGAGTCCAAGTAAATCCCGAGGCTCCCAAAACCGTACATAGTTCATAATCAGCTCTGCAATGCGACGCTGCAACGCTGCAACGTAACGCTTGCAGACTGGCCTGGCTTCCTTTAGAGAAGCACATTAAACACTGCACAAAGTTTATATTTTCTTTTTCTTTTTCTTTTTTCTTTTTCTTTTAGGACTACAATTACAGATTAAGGTACTGGCCAAACGTCTCTAGTTTTTTCGTCGCCGCTTGCGCTCCTCCTCTTTTACTACTGCCGCCACCAGCGACTGGCAGCGGCGGCCGAGCTCGGCGGGCGATCGCGACAAGAAGAACCAGTCGAATCTGAACAGAGGCGACTCGCGAATGGCCTCGCGGATCTGCTCGTGCAGCATCGGCGCGTCCAGCCCGAACTTGTACAGCTGCAGCAGCAAAAACCGGTCTTCTTCCTCGGAGAACACGCGCTTGCCAGTGCCCTGCGGAACGTCGAACTTCAGCTGCTGCATAGGCGCTTGCGAGCTCTCGACCTTCGCCTTCACAATCTCCATCTGCTGCATTAGTTTCGCCTGCTTCTCCTCTCCAGCATTCATCTGGCTCAGGTACCGCTCGTACAGATCTATCTCCTTGTACCTGCGCCAGAAAGCGTCGAAGTACGTGCGGACCTCGAGCTCCGTTTTCCCGGGCCCAAAGTTGGCTGCCACCTCGTCGATGTTGTTGCGGCCATAGGCAACAAGCAGCCCAATGAAATGCAGAAACTCTCGGCGGTTCCAGTTCGAGAAACCGCGCTTGCTGAGCTCGCGCTTTTCGGAAACTTCTTCCTCCGTCAGCGGCTGCGCATGCTCGATCTCGTAGGCCTCCAGTTTCGCATCCAAAGAGCCCTCTGGTTCAGAGGACTTGTATTGCTTCTGCGTCTTGCGGAAAGACGCCAGCTCCCTGGCCTGGAGGTCGTACAGCCTTTGCGGCCAGAACTGGAAGTCTTGCAAGTGCAACTGCTTCGGGCCGCGCGGCGTCCTTGGTTTCTCTTCTCCGGACTCGGTGGCCCCAGGCCGTCCTTGTCTAAAGAACTTAAACAAATCTTCTTTACGGTTTTCTCCACCGCGGCGGCCATGCGTCGATATGACCGGCAGAATCTTGGGCCGCGACTGCTTCTTCTTGTAGTCCTGTCCATTCCATTCGTACGTCTCGCCGCCGCCATCGAATCGCTGCAGCTCGTCGAGCCCAAGCTCTTCGTACTTGGACGAGAGCTCGACTGTACGCTCTTGGCCCTTTGACAGAATGGCGTCAATATCGAACTTTGGCTTCTCGCCTCCAGCATCACCGCCACCGCTAGACTTGCTAGCCGTGGCGTTCTTGTCAAGTACAGACTGGGCGCCGTGCTGGATCATGTCCAAAAGGTCGTCCTTTGAAGTCTGCTTCGCCTTCTTCTGAGCTTCGGACGTATCTCCGCGGCTGCCCTGCTGAATGACAAGCTGGTCCAACCTGAGCTTTTTGGCGGCTCGTTCTACGACTTTCTCCTCAATGGACGAGTCGGTGACCATTCGGTACACATGTACCTGCTTGGTTTGGCCAATGCGGTGCGCACGGTCCATGGCTTGCAAGTCTGCCTGCGGGTTCCAGTCCGAGTCATACAACACGACGGTGTCGGCAGTGACGAGATTGATACCGAGGCCGCCAGCGCGCGTTGTCAAAAGGAAAATGAACTTATCGCTTCCTGGTTTGTTATACTCGTCGATCATATTGATACGCACCTCATGGTCGGTGCTTCCGTCGATGCGGCAATACTTGTAACCGCGGAACCAGCAGTAGTCCTCGAGAATATCCAGCAAGCGGCTCATTTGCGAGAAGATAAGCACGCGCGAGCCCGCCTCCTTCACTCGCTTGAGCAGCACATCCAGCACGGCCAGCTTACCGCTGTTGTCGACAAGGTGCTCGTCAGTAGTGAATGGCGGCCCCGGCTCGGCGCCGTCAAACAAGTATGGATGGTTGCAGCACTTGCGCAGCTGCATGACGATGTTCAGCAGCCGCGTCTTTTCACGGCTTCCGACGGCGCCGTTCACGGCACTGATGTCGCGCTCGAGAATCTTTTGGTACCATTGGCGTTGCATGTCGCTCATTGGCACGTACAGGTTAGTTTCTATCTTCGGGAGCAGCGAATGCTCGACGTCGGCCTTGATGCGCCGCAGCAAAAACGGTCGAAGCACGCGGTGCAGCTGCTGGACCACGGTGTCGCGCTCCTGCTCGCCCTCACCGGTTGTGAACCACTCGTCAAACACAGACGCGTCGGCAAACACGTCAGGAAGCAAGAAGTTCAAGAGGGCCCACAGCTCATGCAAGTTATTCTGGAGCGGCGTGCCGGTGATTAGCAGGCGGTTACGGCTCGTTAGAACGCGGATGATTTGGGCGAGCTGGCTCTCCTCGTTCTTGATGCGGTGCGCCTCGTCGATGACGATGTACTGCCAGGCGAACTTGCGGAACTGGGCCTTCTCGCGCAGAACCATTTCGTAGGAGGTGATGCAGACGTCGAAGTCGCACTGCAGGAGCCGGTCATCAATGAGCGAGCCGCGCGTCTCCTTGTCGCCCTGGATGACGACCGTGCTCACCTCGGGCGTCCACATGGCGAACTCGCGGCGCCAGTTATCAAGCGTCGACTTGGGTACGAGCACGAGATGCGGCCCATGGATGCCCTGGACGAACCGCAGGTAGCCGAGGAAGGCGATGGTCTGCAGGGTCTTGCCGAGACCCATCTCGTCGGCCAGGATGCCGCTAATATTATTTTCGTAGAGCGAGACCATCCAATTAAGGCCAGCAACCTGGTAGTCGCGGAGCTTTCCGTGGATGAACGCCGGGGACTCCGTAAAAACGGTCTGCTGCGGGCCGCCGACGCGCTCCTCGTCGTTGAGCAGCTCCTGGTCCTCCTGCTTCTCCGTCTTGCGCGCGTTGCGGCGCGAGCCGCCCGAGCCGTTCTGGTTTGTCTGCGACTTCTTCGTGGCCGGGAGCAGCGTGTCGACGAACTGCTGAAACTCGGGGTCCTTGGCGGCGCGCGCATCGATGAAATGGCGGAACAGGTCCGTGAGCCCGAGCAGGTATTTGAACCGCTTCGCCGAGTCCTCGCTGCTGCGCCGCTTCAGGTCCTCACCGCGCTCGTCCACGAGGTACGCCCTTTTCCGCTCGGCAATCTCGTCCGGAGTCATTTTTCTTCGCCGCGCCAGCTCGTCAAGGCGTGGGACGATGCAGAACCAAATATCACCGGTAGCGGGCCTCAAGTCGCGTTCTTCCGGTCAGGTGAGTGTTTGTGTGTGCCCCCCCCCCAGAAAGCGCGACGGCCCGGCCTCCGCAATTTCGCAATTTTGAGAGCGGCTCAGCCGACGAAAAATGCAGCCTAAAAGCGCGCAATTTATATGCTTTCGTTTATTTAGTACCTAATGTGGCCGCCCCGCTCGCGCTCGCGCACGCGTACCCAAACATGCAAATACACACGACGGCGGCTGCAGCCTCCATGTACAGACGCAGGACGCAGCCAATGTGTTTGCAAATAAGACCTGCGCTCAGCACGAACCCGCTCAAGTCTGCGCAAACCGCATTTAAAAAAAAAAAAATTACTGTGTTGGGCCAGTTGCAGGCGATGGATTTAGCGGGCTTCGGCGCGCCGACACATTTGATCTGCACGTGACGCGCTGATTAGAAAAAAACGGCGGCGGCGTTAGTTTTATATTAGTAGGCCCTTCTCGATCTTAGGGTGTGTGGAACAACAACGCTAAACAATTCACCGGCCATGTCTCTAGAGACGCCACCACACTGTCCCGGCACTGAAAGCGAGCAAGCCGGCAAAGACGCCGCGTGCGAGGGCTGTCCGAACCAGGCGATCTGCTCTTCGAAGCCGAAGGGCCCGGATCCGGACATCCCGCTCATCACGGAGGCGATGCGCAACGTTGAGCACAAGATTTTAGTATTGAGCGGCAAGGGCGGCGTGGGCAAGTCCACGTTCACGGCGCTGCTTGCATGGGGCCTTGCCGCCGACGAGGATACCGAATTGGGCATGCTGGACCTCGACTTCTGCGGCCCGAGCCTGGCCCGCATTGTCGGCGGCGAGGGCGAGCAGGTGCACGCCAGCGCGTCGGGTTGGAGCCCTGTATACATAGACGACAACATGGGGATCATGAGCATCTCGTTCATGCTGCCGGCCACGGACGAGCCTGTGATCTGGCGCGGCGACAAGAAGAACGGCCTCATCAAGCAGTTCCTGCGGCAGGTCGACTGGGGCGAGAACGGCCTCGACTACCTGCTCATCGACACGCCGCCCGGCACGGGCGACGAGCACATTAGCCTGTCGCAGTACCTGAAGCCGTCGGGGCTCGACGGCGCTGTTGTTGTGACCACGCCGCAGGAGGTTGCATTACTGGACGTGCGCAAGGAGATCGACTTCTGCAAAAAGGCGGGCATTCCTATTCTCGGCCTGGTCGAGAACATGGCCGGGTTTGTGTGCCCGAACTGCCAGGGCAAGTCCGATGTGTTCATTCCCACGACGGGCGGCGGGCGCGGCCTGGCCGACGAAATGGGCATCCCGTTCTTGGGCAGCGTGCCCCTGGACCCGCGGATCGGGAAGTGCAGCGACCAGGGACTCAATTTTGTTACCGAGTACCCGGACTCGCCAGCCACAGAGGCCGTGAAGGGCGTGCTTCGCAGCGTGCAGGCGCAGATGCGGCCGCTCACGCCGCCAGGCAAGCGCTGAAGAACAAAACACGAAACAAAAAAGGGAACGGCGCTAATCTTGATGTGATGACTTCGTAACGACTATTTATTTCTGTACAACAAGAACAACATGAACAACAACAATTATTTTTTTTTGCATTTACAATAACATGAACAACACTTTGGTTCATATTTACATATTATAACCGCATTGCTCAAACATGCATATACATTCGATTTTCATTTGCTCCAGTACTGCCAGTCAAGCTTCCTGAGGCTGTCGATGTCGTGCGCCGTCTGCTCGCTGAAGCCCACGCCTTGGCCGCCGAGCTTCGTCTCAAACACTTTGTACTGCGGGCCCAGCTTTTCGCGGAACAAGTCGATTCCCTCGCCGTTGCGCGGCGTCGAGGCAATCGTGATCGCACAGCCGCCGCCGCCCGCGCCGGTCAGCTTTGTGTTTCCAATGCCCAGCAGACTTCCTGTCTCGCGCACCTTCTCGAGCGTGGGATGGCTCACGGACAGCGCCACGAGGAGGCCGTGGTTCAGCTCGACGAGCTCGCTGATCTTGGCCTCGAACTCGCTGTTGAGCGCGCCGCTGCTCAGCAGGGCGTCCGCCTCGCGCACAATCTCGTCCACGGCGGCCATGATCGGCTGGAACACTAGCGGCCAGCGCTCCTTCGTCGTGTTCACGCGCGCCACGAGCTCCGACGTCATTCGTGGCACGCCCGTGTCTGTGAGAATGAGGTGCAGCTCCGGGAATGCTTCGTACGGCTTGATGAGAGGCGGCTGGCCCGCGGGCTGGCGCTGGAAGTGCACGGCCCCGCCGCGCGTGGCCACAACGTTGTCGATCCCGGACGGCTTGCCGTGGATGCAGCACTCGCCCAAAAAGCTCCACTTCGTCACTAAATCCAGCGCCTCTTCGCGCGGCGTTGATGCACTTAGCCGCCCGCACAGGCGCAGCAGACCAGCGGCAAGACACACGGACAACGAAGCCGAGCTGCCGAGCCCGGCGCCCAGTGGCAGCGCGCTCAACACAACAAATCGGTACCCGCCGCGGACGTGCGGCAGCGCTATGGACATGTACAAGTAGAGGAACGCGATGCACGCGGCCTTGGCAAACATCTTGTCCTCGCTCACCACGGCGTCCGTGAGCTGCGTGGCTATGGCGTGCATCTCGAGGTCCAGCGCCGTGAGCACATCGCCCGACGACTGCTGCAGCACGCTCGTGAACTCGGCAGCGTCCCACGAGACGCGCAGACCCACGTCGGGGAAGTCCAGCTCGATGGCCGTGGCCGACGACGCAGGCTCCACAGACAGGTACGTGTGCAGCGCGACGCTGGCGGCGATCGCCGGCACGCCATGCACAACCGCGTGCTCGCCGAAAAGAATGACTTTCCCGGGCGCGCAAACGCTGAACTTCATTTCGGTTTTGTTTACTGCGTCGTGCCCCAAGCTTTTTCCAAACGCGCGTTTGTCAACCGTGGGTTCGGGCACGCCGGTGGGCTAAATGACCAGACCCCGAAAGGGGAAGGTGAATAATGAGGACTCGCGCGAGTGACCTAAAAAGAAGGGGGGTTCACATGATGAGCACATAGTTATGCGGCGAGTAGGTGGTGACCGGCTAGCAGTGACCGGCTAGCAGTGACTGGCCAGCAGTGACCGGCTAATTGGGTTGACGATTCTGGAAATACAATATATTGGTGCAGTGTCCTTTGCCGGCCGTTTATTTATGTACCCAAACCACTTAAAACCACGGCTCTAAACTAAAGACCTAAATAATACATTAAGGCCGGTGTAGACCACACACAATTCATGAACAGAGAAGCTCGCGCAACTCCGATGCAAGCTGATTTATAATGCGGTGGTGCCGATTTCGTGCACGCCGATTTGGTGCACATCGAAATGGCACTGCAGCATTGAGGAGCAAAACTACACAATTCCTGCTAAGTCCCACTCGCATTTATGAAAGTGGGGCTGCGCCTCAACTTTCTGATCGCGCATCTCGATTGCTTCCGCTTTGGCGCGCGCTTATCTCTTGATGATACATACATACAGTTATAAGATCGAGGGCAGGGCACGGGTTTGAGTCACCCACGAAAGATCGATTTAGGCTCAGCACTTTTCGTGGGGGGGTTCGTGCGAAAATGCGGCTTCCAGCACGAATACGCCTGTGGCGACGGTCGCCGGCGCTGCCGGACGACGACAATTCTTTGGAAATCGGACTCGAGCGGTCCACGTCCGATAGCGCGTTCGAGGAAAAGTCTGCGCTCAAAACAAAGACCACCGCCCAGGTAATTGAGGTCGAGACGCCCTCTGTAGAGGAGAACAGCGCCTATCCTGAAGTACGAGCCGCCGTACCCAATTTCGATCGGCCCGAGATGCCCCAGAACACGCTGCGGATGTGGGTCCTTGGCCTCGGCCTTCTCACTGCCGCGAGCGTGCTAAACACGCTGTTCAATCTGCACAACCCGCCGTTCAGCGTGCCGCCTATCTTGCTCATGATGCTTGCGTGGCCGCTCGGCCGCTTGTGGGACCGCGTCGTGCCCAATTGGCATGGTGCTAACCCGGGCCCTTTCAACATTAAAGAGCACTCGCTCATCAGCGTCATGGTCAGCATATCCTCGCAGACGTACAGCAGCGACATCAGTCTCGTAATATCCCAGTTCTACAAAATGGAGAAGCTCGGCCACAACGTCGTCTTCGCCCTGCTTTTGTGCTGGAGTACACAGCTAATCGGCATGAGCATGGCAGGCCTGTTCCGCCGCGTGCTCGTATACCCGGCGGCCATGATCTGGCCCAACAATCTTGTCACCGTGACGTTTTTAACTAATGTGCATGGTAAGTGGAACCACATAGCCAACGGGTGGCGTATTACGCGCCTCAAGTTCTTCCTTATCGTGGTTGGCTGCTGCGCCGTTTGGAGCTTCGTGCCGGGTCTGTTTGCTCAATTCATGAGCACATTCTCCTTTGCGGCCTGGATCGCCCCAAATAACTACATTGTGAACCAACTATTTGGTGCGGCGTCCGGCTTGGGAACGTTTCCTATAACATTTGACTGGAATGTGTTAACCGGTTGGCTCGGATCGCCGCTTATTCCTCCCACACGAGTGTTCCTTAACGTTGCGGGGTCGCTCGTTGTGTTTGTGTGGATCATTTCCACCGTTGTTCATTATTCGAACGTGTGGTTCGGCCACTACTTGCCCTTTGCAGATACACGCATGTACGACCGATACGGGAAACCGTACCGTTCACTGAGCGTGCTGAGGGGTTTTGTTCTCGACCAGAAAATGTATCGCGAATACTCGCCGCTTTACATGCCCACGACAACTGCGATCAGCTATGGCCTCTCAATGGCGGCTGGAACCGCAACGTTGATGCACACGTTCCTGTTCGACTCTAAACGCATCATGAAATATTTCAGAGAGTCGCCTGAAGACATCCATATGCGACTCATGCGCCACTACCCAGAGGCCCCGATGTGGTGGTATGGACTAGAATTCCTGGCCTGTTTCGGCATGACTCTGGGTATTGTGAAGGGGTATCCGGTGGGGATTCCGATTTGGCTCATGGTTATTGCGTTGCTCATGGCCTTCTGCTTCATCTTGCCCGTAGCGTTCATCACTGCCGTGACGACAATGACTGTCGGCATCAACGTAGTGGCCGAAGTTATCTATGGTTATGCGGCTCCGGGAAACCCACTCGGCATGATGCTGTTCAAGACTTGGACGTATTATTCGTGCGTGGTGGCCATCACGTTTTTGGAGAGTATGAAGCTCGGGCATTACGTTAAGCTGGCGCCTCGGCTCGTGTTTGCCGTGCAGCTTGTCGGGCTTGTGTGGGGCGGCACTGTCCAAATCCTCATCCTGCAGCTCTTGAAGCTACAAGTCCCCGCGTTGTGCTCACAGAACCAGCCTCGTGGATACTCGTGTGCCGTCACGCATACGTTCTACTCCTCGTCTCTGGTGTGGGGCGCGATTGGCAGCCGACGAGTGTTCCAACAGTACGGCGCTGTGCTCCACTTCATCTGGATCGGGGCGTTACTGCCGCTCGTGGCATGGCTTTGGCTGCGGAAGTTCCCGCGGTCGATCATCCGCGTTATTCATTGGCCGGTGTTCTTTGATAGCCTGGGAATGCTTCCCCCAGCAGTGCCTTACGCCTTCAGCACCTGGACGGTGTGCGGAATTCTGTTTGGCTACTGGATCCGCCGCTACTGGTACAGCTGGTGGGCAAAGTACAACTACACTCTGTCTGCAGGACTGGATATGGGACTGGCCGTTGCACAACTCATTATATTCATCATCACGATTGCTTCGGGATGGGAAGGGCCCGAATGGTGGGGGAATGTCGGGTACCTGAATAACATAGACGCGAAGCGGCTCCCCCTGCAGCGATTGGCAAAGGGCCAATCTTTCGGGCCCACGGAATGGGTGTAGTACCTGTACGATTATTTATTGTTATTTATTGTTATTTATTTGTTTGCCTTTTATGAAAAGCACCGGTCTTTGAGCACCGATCTTCATTTTATCAAAACCTCCATCCCCCATATTTTCCCCCCCGCTTAATGACTAAAAACACTGCTTGGCCAGAGGTATGCCCGCGATTTACCGCGGTTGAACTGCAGATTTGAGTGTAATTCTAGGCAAAGGCATGGCCACAAACATTCCAAAAATACTCCGTGCATTGCAAGGCCTGCCATTAAAGGATCCACACAGCCTATGGCAACAGGCGCATTTATCACGGCGCGCAGGCGTGCTTTTACTGCTTTCGCCGGCAAACACAGATCCCAACAGCCTAGAAGTCCTGCTCACTGTGCGGTCCCAAAAGCTTTCGTACGCGGGAGATGCGGCACTCCCTGGTGGTAAAGCAGACAATGTAAACGAGAGTCCTTGGGAGGTTGCTGTGCGCGAAGCCCAAGAGGAGGTTGATGTGAAGGCCTCGCAATTCGAGTTTGTGAAGACATTGCCCGCATATGTGAGCTCGCGCATGCTCATGGTTGTTCCCTCGGTTGCATGGGCGCCGCATCCAATCAGCTCGACCATTGGCAGCGTTGACGAGGTCGAGAAGGTATTCAGCGCCCCATTGCATCGGTTTCTTCACAGTGACCGAACTACTAGTGCGCCTACACCCTCGGGGCCTATCAAATTACACCACTTCGACCTTCCTGCTGCCAATAGACAAGCGGGAGGCCCCGAGTTCGACCGCGTGTGGGGGCTCACGGCAAATATACTTATAGACTGTGCAAGGCTGTGTTTCGGGGAGCAGCCTGATTTCGATTTCTACCGAGGAAATAAAAAGTTCGCAGGTCCTGACACGCCTGTCGGAAATATGGACGTGCTCGAGACGATGCTGAAGAGAGGCACATTACAAAAGGAGGTACCGGCACGAAAATCCTGAACGGGGCTTAAGTATCAGCTCAAAAAACCCATGTTGTACAACAACTAAAAACGTCTCAAAACACAGACTAGTTATTACTCCTCACAATGAATTAACAGTACAGGTTTTGTGAGTGTGCTACCAATGTGGCCACCAGTTACATTGCGATATTGTCAGTTTCCTGCGCGCGTATGAGCTGCAGTTCACATTATTTTGCTTGTGCGTCTGCTGACACGGGAAATGTTTCATATTTCTACTGCGTCAATCTGCAGCAAGCTGCAGCAATCTGCCAGTCAACCATATATAACTATGATACCCGCATTCATTGCATTTACCAAACGAGAGGAACATTAACCTGATGGTGATTTGATGACGGTGGAAATTTATAATTTCAGAAATTGGCTTGCGTTTATCGCGAGACTAGAGAAAGAAACTTCTAAGTTGGATTTTCCTGAACGGATAGAGTTTCTTCGTAGGCGTCTTTCCTCTGACGTTTTGAAGTTCATAGGTCACAGACTGTTTCCAATTCAGTGGAAAAGTAACTTTAACAGTCCATGGAGGGTTTGTATCACGATTTTAACAAGAAGATTGCGCAGCCGCGATTCAAGCATCAAAGGGGAAAGCTACAATGTAAAAGGTTGGATTGAGAGCTTTCAAAACCAAGAAATGGACTCAGACGAATTGTGGAATATACTAACTATTCAACGAACCAGAAACGTGGTCAAAGACAGAGAGCAGGTGAAGCTATTTTGGAATGCTCACTCAATGGCGGCACAGAAAAGGCTAGAGGACTGTAGTCCCTTCTTTAACCCGGAGCACGAAGTTTGGGATGAATCTAGCGGAAAACCAATCGAGCACATCAATATGAGACCAGAACTACGTGAAAGTTTACGGGAATTAAGTGAGGCGTTGAGGGAAGCGCATTATTATGGTTATCCCACCCGTAGTAGTCCTTCTCTCCACTTCACTCCGGGCCTTTTGTTACTTGAATATGACATTTCCGATAAAACAATATCATCAGAGCCTCAGGCAGATCCCAAGGATGGCCACGCTTCGGGATCCTCTGGGGGACCAAAGCTTCCTGAGATGGACGAAGGAAGGGAAATCGTCACGCTTGATGGTCCAAAGGAGACATCCGATAGTTCAACGACACTGACTACAAATGTGCTAGAAGAGCCAATGGCTCTAGAGACACCAGATGATGCAATAGATGTTTCTGAAACGGAATTAGCGAACGCCCCAGAGGCATTGCCATCGGCATTGCCATCGGCTGATTGGACGGTTATTAATTAGCCTAAGCAATATCTGTGTCCTTATGAATGCCCGAACAGTCTCAATTGCAATAACCAAATAGCATAATAATCTATGAAACATGTGAACTCAACTTATTGTCCTCATGAACTGTATAGAAGCGCTAGGAATGACGTAGGCACATTCCTCGACAACAACACACAACAAAGCACACACGGGTGCATCACAGTGCATCACGTATCCCCTCGAGTACCACGTTCTGCAAAATTAGTGGCTAACTTATTAGCCTTCCTGCATAGACTGCAACCCGAGGTGCAGATAGTTGCGCACCCCGTATGCGGCATCGAGCCTCCAGGACGCAGGGTTTTGGTTACTAATACAATTTATTCTGGATCTCTCTAGATGCCTCCCGCGTCGTATGGAACGTTAGTCATGTGACTCGCCCCTCATGCGGCGTAATGCATATAAAGAGGGCACCTCCGCAATGGCGAGAAGGCAACTTCTCCTGCTAACCAAACTCGCCCATGCTATTCTATCCAGATCAATTCTTCTATTCGAAGGGACCCCAGCGTGACACAAGGCGCTCGCGCCACCGTCACCACGGTGGAGCCCGCTACGCGCGCGACGCCTCTGACGATGAGGATGTTCCGCAGTGGTTTGGCCCGCTGCGCGGCCCGCAGGTTCAGCGCCAGCACATCCCGGACGAGTACATTGTAGGTGATGAAGACGAATTGAATGCACTGCGTGCATTCAGAGAGGCGAAGCGCCGCACGTCCCAGCGCGAACAGTTTGAGCGCGCTCAGCTGGCGCGGCGGAAGGCTGAGGCCGAGCGCCGGGCTCGAGAGAACGCGAGACGCGAGGCCGAAGCGCGATTCCAGGCCCAGGTCGAGGCTAATGCGCGTGCCGCTACGCGCGAGTATTTGCGACGCCAGCAAGCTCGCCAGCAGGCCATCTTGGAAGCCCAGCAGGCCGAGCGCCAGCGCCAGCAGCAATTCGTGATGGAGCAGCTGCGTCGCCAATTCGGTCTGTTCGCCGTACCAACGGCACCTGAACCGTCTGACCTGGAGCAGCAGCAGCAGCAGCAGCAGCAGCCGCGTCCAGAGAACGAGGAGGACTTGATCTGCCAAGCAGTTGACGAGGCCCAGCGACAGGTGGAAGCTGAGGATGCTGCTGCGCAGCAGCGCCCCGAGGGCTCTCGTGCCGGCGAAGCCGAGAATACTGCTCGGTCTGAGAGGCAGTCAGAGGAGCCGTTCGACCCGATCCGCAGCCTAATTGAGGCGCTTGCGCCGTACCCGTTCATCATCGCGACTGAGTCCAGCGACGAGGAGGAGGCTCAGAAGGCCAAGGACAATTCCGAGGTCAGCGACGAAGATAACACGAATGATGACGAGGAGGAGGAGGACCCAACTCGGTCAGTCGAGTTTGTTGCCGAGCCGGACACTACGTTTGGCGGTCCCACGTGCGAGACTGCTAGCGACGACTCTGAGCCGGTTTATGTCGAGGAGCCAGACTTCCGTGTTCTTTCCGCCACGCCGCCGATTCCTGTTGAATACGACTCTTCTGAAGACGCGCCAAGCTTGAAGGATCGCCGCAAGGAGCGCCAAACCAGTGCGCCTGTTGACCATCTAAAGAAGGCCAAGACAAAGGAGGCTCGCAAGGAGGCTAAGAAAGAGGCGAAGCGCGAGCGCAAAGAGCGCAGGCAGAGCAAGGACCACGAGCCCAAAGCCCAGCCCGCGAAGCAGGCCACTAGTGCTGAGATCAGCGGCCTGCTTCGCGCTCTATCTGATGAGCTGAAGCGACTCAAGGATGCATATGTGAGACTCTCGAACGCCAAGCCCACCGACGACCTGCGCGAGGTCATCTCTCGACTGGAGGCGGTCAAGATAGGATACAGCCGCAGCGAGGAGATCTACAACAAGCTTGACGAGGTTCGCGCCGGTAAGGACGAGCGCAAGATCAAGCACGAAATCACCACTGAATCTGTTGCTCTGGCCGAGAAGTACGAGGAGCTTCTGAACCGAGTCTACGAGGAGAAGAAGGATGTTTCGGCTCGAACGTCACGCAGCGCCACCCCCACGGGGGAGAAGTCAGCCGAGGCGAAAACGGGCAACGATCCAAGCCCAAAGCATGAAGTTGTGCTCGAAGAAGTCCAGGACGAGTCTGATTGAAGCAGTCATAATTAATTAATCATAACAAACACATTTGCATAACTTAAATTATTAGCAGCGAGCTCTCAATTCTCACTATTTACATAAATCAAAACTTGGTTGAGCTGATATCGGTAGACTTTTTCTCGATAAATTGTTGTACTGACCAAAAATAAACAGGAACGGCACACGCCAAGCAGAGTGAATGCTGCATATGCACGAGTGATCCATGCATAGATAATGCATCAGACTGATGCTTGGCCGAACCTTCATCGTTGCTCGCGTGATAGCGGCTGAGAAACCCCAAAAACTTAACGCTTGCATACGTCGCAACGCTTGCATACGTCGCGATTGCACCTGCCAGCAGCGCCTTGCATTATACATAATAATATGTAGCTACGGTACGCAGATGCACAGCGCGCTGCAAACTGGTTATCTAATGCCGTTGTTCTGATAAAATATTAAATCATTCGGGAATTTTTGTATGGCCAGCTGACTCGAGCAGGCCAGGCCGAGCAGGCCGGTGTCTATGCACATTATCGCACATTATTTGCCACTAAATGATTGGGCAAGGCTTGACGCGGTCACTATGCATGCAAGCAGATGACATTCACCCCCACGCACTGCATACGTAATTCTCCTGCATGATACTGATAACGATAGAGAGCCGTACGGACTCCTGTATTGTCTTGGCTGTGGCGTAATAGATCCAATATATAAAACAATATCACGAGAAGCAAATACCGGTAGGAGATGAAACTTCAGCCTTAACCTCAGTCATGGAGAACAACGCGGTGATTCTCCAGAAGCACAACTGGCTTTCCAGGTTTCTGTTCTCGGCTCCGGTGAGGCCAGTGCCGAGCGAGCGGCCGTCTAGTAAGATTGAGCGCGCTCCAATCTCAAGGGCAACTTGGGCATGGCTCGACCCCTTGCTGCGAACCGGGTTCGACCGCGTTCTTATGCCGAACGACATTCCCAAGATAGCAAAGCGCGACGCGCTGTCATACCGGTTCAACCAGTATAAAAAGTACGTTGATTCGCACGCTGCCGGAAGGTTTGTCGAGATCTGGGCGATCTTCTATGCGATGAGATGGCAGCTGCTAACGGCGTTGCTTCTGCAAGTCATTAACGAGGGCGCAGGGGTTGGCCAGAGTGTATTATCAAGGAATCTCATTACAGAAGCTGAACGGCTCGATGTTTTGCAAGGACACGGCGACCATGGCCGTGCTGTTGGATTAACTATTGGAAATACCATTTTGAACGCGCTTCAGACGTTCACGCAGTGCTATTCATCGTATTATGGTATGATGTTGGTTGAATGCGGACGAACGTTGACCATGGCCGTCGTGCACGACAAAATGCTCCGTCTCAATCCTCAGCAGCGACACGATTACTCGGCCGGCAAGATCACCTCCATAACCTCAAGCGATGCTAGGCGTGCCTCCATGGCGCTTCAGTATCTTAATGTTCTTCTGACGTTCCCCGTGTACTTGGCTGCTGTTATAGGCGTGCTCATTTACAATATTGGCGTGTCTGGGCTTGCCGGGGTTGCGTTGCTCGTGGTTGCTTTGGGCTTTAATATTGGAACATCGTTCACAGCTGCGAAACTCCGCAAAGCATCCATGCCTTTCCAAGACAAGCGCGTTTCACTCACGCGCGAGACCGTGAAGAACATCTCTATTGTAAAATTCTATGGCTGGGAACAGTCATTCCACAAGGCCATCGCTGCCATCAGATCGGTCGAGACAAAATATATCCGGCTCATCTGGTTGACCATGTCAGTCTCCAACGCATTAGTCCTTGGCTCTCCGACATATGCTGGTGCCCTAGCATTCGCTGTAAGGGTAATAATGGGTCGCGGCCTTCAACCTTCGCGCGCATTCCCGTCTCTATCGCTCTTCAGTATGTTCATTCCCCTTTTCATGGAACTCACCATGGCCCTGAATAGCTTCTCCGACGGATGGGTTGCTATTAACCGCTTGGACAAGTTTTTCCGACTTCCCGAAACGCCTTCTTACATCAAACCACTCGACGAAAAACAGGGAGACGAGACGGTTTTTCAAGTGTCGGATGCGTCTTTTGGCTACTACGTGAACCCGAATGAAGACAAAAAGGACGGAAAGAAAAACAAGGATGCTTCGCTTAAGGACAAAATTCTCCGCAGAGGCTCAAAAGAGAAGGTGCAAGAGAGTCCAGATACACCAAGGGATCTCAAGCGAATTTTGTCTAACATCAGCTTCATTGTAAAGCGTGGCACCCTGACTCTGGTTGTTGGCCCCGTCGGGAGTGGAAAGACATCCTTACTTAGTACTTTGGTAGAGACCATTCCTTTGATTGAGGGATCGGTCCAGCGGTCTGATGGCCTTCAAACCGCTAGCGTCTTGTCGCTGTGGTCTCAGAATACCTCCATTCGCGAGAACATCACCTTTGGACAGGAATGGAACCCACGCAAATACAACAACATTGTGCGGATGTGCGACCTGGCATCAGACTTTGCGCAGTTCCAACATTCAGATCTAACTGAGGTTGGCGAGAACGGAGTCACTTTGAGCGGTGGCCAGCGCGCTCGACTAGCTTTGGCCCGTTGTCTGTATGCCGACGGTGACATCATTGTGCTTGACGACGTATTGAGCGCTATGGATGCTCGTGTGGGTAATTTGATCTTTCGCGAGCTAATGCGCCTGATCAAAGAAGCCGGTAAAACAGTGGTCTTCTCCACGAACAACATGAAGCTGCTCGCGCATGCAGACTCCATTATCTCACTCGATGGAAACGGAAACCTGAAACAAGGAAGCTTGGATGATGTCCGTGTCCATATATCCGAGGCTGCCCTCTCCAATCACCATGTTGAGGCAGAAAACGAGAAGGAGGAAAAGAGAAGCAATAACCCGATCGAAATTGAATCGGAGCCCGCTTTCGGGTCTGAAGGTTTCGAAGAGGCATTGGTACATTCTGGAATAGCGGTTGGCGAGGCAGAGGTGGCCAATATTCTCGAAACAGAAAAAGAGCAGAGGGGAACAGTCACAGTAAACGACACCAAAGACGGCGCAGTCGTTACTACTGAGGTATTCACTAATATGGAAGAAGAGAAACGTGCACTTGGCAGTATGAAGTTTGCAGTGGTTGCTAAATACTTTGGACTGACGACACCACTTGGTGTTCTACGTGTTTTGTCGCTTTTGATGCTGGCTATATGCTATGGTACGAGCCAGAGCATGCTTAACATCGTATTGAACTGGTGGACGAGCGACAAATTTCACAAGTCTGCTGGCTTCAACATTGGCATGTATTGTCTCGTTGCTGCCCTTGGCACAGTGTTTTATATGTCGTTTATGAATGGCGTAACGTTTCTCAACTCTTCAGCCTCCTCACGTTTGCACAACAATGCCTTGAAGGGCCTTTATGGAGCCCCAATGGCGTACTTTGAGCGTAATCCTTTGGGCCGCATCATGATGCGTTTCACAGAAGATGTTGTCAATCTGGATACTCGACTGATGATTTTCGCTCGCATATTGTTCGGGCAGCTGTTCTCGCTGCTTGCTTCTGCTATTGTTGTCTTCGTCTATGTCCCGTGGTCTCTTGTGTGCCTGATTCCGATTCTGTTCATATCGTTCATTTTGATGTCTTTCTATAGGACAGCGTCACGCGAATTGAATCGTGTAAAACAACTTTACGACAGCAAAGTAATGACGTGTCTGACAGAAAATATCGAGGGACAAGAAGTTATTGTTAGCTTTGGCCGCGCAAACCGAAGCCAAGCTGTTCTGAATGAGCGTATTGACGACGTGATTGCGGCCACAATGTGCAATGAGGGGTCACACTTTTGGATGGCTCTGCGCGATGGTCTTACTTGTGAAATTTTGGGACTTGTTGTCATATTTTTGGCTGTATTCCAGGTATTCCACTTAAACCCGTCTGATGTTGGCATGCTTTTGACCATTCTTCCCACCGTTACGGAAGGGCTCTGTGGTATTTTCCCGATATTTGCTATGTTCGAGAATCAACTAAACTCAGTTGAGCGACTTGACGAATACGCTTGTGATGTGGTTCAAGAAGGCAATAACAAAGAAAAACCGGAGTTGGCGAACTGGAAGGCTACCGCCGGCACAGTGGAGTTCGATAATGCCTGCCTGCGGTACCGTCAAAATCTGCCCCTAGCAATGAATCATTTGACTTTGAAAGTTAAGGGTGGAACACGTCTTGGAATCTGCGGTAGGACAGGTGCTGGCAAGTCGACCATCCTGTCCGCGCTGTTTCGGCTTGTGGAACTCAGTGAGGGCTGCATAAAAATCGATGACACTGACATTTCTGAGTTGCCGCTCGATACACTTCGTCGGTCACTTGCAATCATCCCCCAACAGCCAGTTCTTTTCCAGGGAACGATAAGGTTCAACCTGGATCCATTCGAGGAGCATACTGATGAGGAGTTGTGGGCCGCTCTGAATAGATCAGGTGGGCTTGCCGAGCGTGATGGTGAGAAGTTTCATTTAGACTCGTCGGTTGACGCTGAAGGGAGCAATTTCAGCCTTGGTGAGCGACAGATGCTTGCCTTAGCTCGAGCCCTTGTTAGAAACTCCAAGATCCTTGTCCTTGATGAAGCGACAGCATCAGTCGATGAAACGACGGATGGACGCATTCAGCAAACCATCAAGAAGGAATTCAAGGACTGCTCTGTTCTGTGTATCGCGCACCGCCTGGAAACAATTCTAGACTACGATAACATTCTTGTCATGGGCCCTGGTGGTCATGTACTTGAAATTGGGCCGCCGCAAGAGCTGCTGGCTAGGGGTGGTGAGTTCACATCCATGGCGCGCGAAGCCGGCATACTCTGAGCCGTGCCGTTAGAAAGCAGTGTGATGGTTAATGAGGGAATCATCGAACGAGTCCTTGTGCTGCTGCTAGGTTAAGTGTCCTTGTGCTAAGTAAGTGTAATGTCATGATGTTTTTCATTTCATTTCATACGTTTATCATTCTACTTGAAATAATTAATGCCTGTATCAATTAATTTAATTTTAATATGCCCTTTCCAAAATAAGAGAGAAAAAAAAAGAGATGCTTTTTTTCTATCTTTACGCGCTGCGGAACGACGACCTGCGAGTTCCAACTCGCGAGATGCTTGTGGACTCACGCATCGAGCGCGCGCCAGGGTCAGCAGTGTGCTCTAGCGAGATATCCTCACGGTCTATCTTATCTTCAATATCGTCGTCATCGCCCTTAGCGTACTTGCTCTTCGAACGGATCCAAGGACCGAACCAGAAGAACAAAAACGGACAGGGGGCAAGCAACGCGGCCAAGCATCCCAAGAGAGTACCAGCCCATTGAGTGCCAAGATTACGGAACATTTGCAGCGCAAAAAGAGGGAATGCTCCGGCCATGGAGGAACGCACAAACGTGTTCGCTGCGATTGCGGATGCAGCAACAGGCAGGTATGTGTCAATAATGTAAACGAGAATGGCCAAAAAGATACCAATAAGTCCAAAGCCCACCAGCGCAGCGCCGACGGTAGGCGCCATCCAGTGTACGTGATATGCACCAGTCCAGCACATCATGAAAATGCCAATCGGGAATACGATGCCGCACATCATCATGAGCGGAATACGCGACTCCGGGTAGAAAGGTTGGTTGCGCCTATTGATGAGATAGACGGTCAGAGGCTCGAAGAAGATGACGTTCACTGCAATAACGATGATGGCCCCCGACAGCATACCTAAGTATGGCAAGTAGGCGATTGTTGGCTTGTAGTGGTAGTGTGTTTCGAAAATGTAAGGCACAGCTTCCAAGCAAAGGTAAAGAATACCATACACGAATCCTTGATAAACACTGAGGAGCAAGAGGACGGGCTCGACTGCAAGCATTCGGAAGGGTTTGAAAACAGTGCGATGCAAAATTTCCTTGGTATCAAGTTCCATGCTTTCGATCGGTGCTGAAACGGCCCAGTTACCGGTCTCTCTACGGATCATCTGAGCGCGGCGACGAAGGACGATCTGTGGGTATGTCTCCTCGAAGCCGAAGGCCATAAGGCAAATTCCGAGAGCACCCATGATACCCGTGATGTACATAGTCCAACGCCATCCAAGGTACGAGTAAGTGATGAATGCACCGACCACGGGGGCCAACATAGGCCCAGCCACTAGGCACAAGATGACTGCGGACACCGCCTTACCACGCTGGGTCAAAGTGAAGCAATCGGCGGAGATAGCCGGGCCTACGACGAGGGTTGTGCAGCCGAAGCAGCCGGTAAAAAATCGGCAAATCACCAGTGTTTGGAAGTCCTTAGCAGTAGCTGTCGCAAACGCGAACATCGTGAATCCGGCCATGCCAATGACAAGCGGCAGCTTGCGCCCATAAAGTTCTGAACTTGGGCCCCAAATGATAGGACCCGTGGCAAAGCCACAAACATATACGGTGACGTTCAGAATAGCCACGGTTGGGCCGACGTGGAATTTCTTTTCAATAAAGGGGACACCGGGGCCGATGACGGAAGAGCCCCAAGACACGAAAGTGATGCAAATGGACGCAATGCCCTTGGCCATCACGCGGCGCCACATGGCCCAATTAATAGGTCTCTCCGGGTCGTCTTCTGCAAATGTGACCAGGTAATCGGTTTGATCACCTGGAGTGTTCGGGAAGGGCTTCCCCGGCACGACCTCGTATTTCGATAGAGGTACTACCTCATCGTCGCGGCTACTATTACCGAAATTTGATGACAGCTCTGCTGCCTTAGGCGACGTGGACATTACAAGCTTCAATGCTGTGTTTCCATCGGGGGAGACCCATGCGCTTTATATATGTATGCGGCCTCCGGCGGAAGGAAAAAAGGTCTCATGTGCGAACCCTTGCGCATATGTTTACATATGCATAACGACATTTGTCCTGCAGAGTGAAAGATAAAGCGCTCATCAAAGCCTTCCTACGAGAATATAGGGCCCAGGAGAGGCTTGTGCTGGCCCTACCGGATACTACAGTATATTAGCTGTTATACAAACCGCACATTGGGGCTCTATTCCTTTCGTGTCTGGGCCGGATGCTGGGAGAACATTGGGCTAGGTGTGGGCCAGGGTAAAAAAGAATGTTAAAAATCGAACCTGGCAATGCGCGGGGGCAACGCTCTAGATCCCCCCTAGAGGCGGTGCGCTAGTGCCGTCCCCAAGTGAACAGGAAATAATGTGAATAGTTAGGAGTGCTGGTGTGATTATGAGGGGTCCGTTCGGTGTCCAGTTAGCGGCGCGCGAATGTGACCGGAGCGTACGTACATCTCAGATGTGCATACGCTCAAAAAACAATGAAAGGCTGTTCAAATATGCAAGCAGGAGGTTGCAGGCTGCTAGTTTAATGGGCTGCACAAGCACGAGGGTAAGGGTGGGGCTGTTCACAAGGAGGGTTAAGTGTAGGCCATTCTATATAACGTTTTGAGGAGGGGGCCGGAGAAATACACTGCAAACGTTTGGGTTTAGCTTGGTTTGTATTGGTCCATTTTTAACTGTTTGTGAAACGCCGGTTTTAGCCGTTTGGCTGCTTGCGAGGTCGCATTGCCGTTGCTTCCTGCTGATCCGGCGTTGCTGACGGCCGTAGATGGTGCCACGCATCAGCGGCGCTGGCGACTGGCCAGGCGGGGAAAACCCGCTGTCGTGGCGGGGCAGCCCCCAACGCCTGCTCGTGATGATGAGGCAGGGAAGCAGGCAGGGCCGAGCCCGGAGGCGATCTAGAGCTCTGGCCATGCATTGTGCGCGCTGATCGGGCGTTCGCCATGCAGGTCCCACACCGGTCCCAGGCTGCGTCTTTCATTGTTTTTATTGCGACTGGCGTAGTAAGCGCGGCCGCATGTGGCGCAGGACTAAAAGTACCCGGCCGAAACACGAACATTGAACGCGACGTCCTCGTCGTGTAAAGAGGAGGCGGGCGGCGTCGGCGGGCGGCGGGCGGCGGTAGTAGTAGGAGCGGCAAAATGCGAGGCACCGGCGTACCCTGTAGCGTAATAGTGGTAATAGCGGTGTACCAGCACTTTTTTCCCGAGCTCCTCTTCAGCGGGCTCTGCACTCCCTTCCCCCCCATCCCATCCATTACTAACGAATGCAAAGTGTGATCTGAAAGCGCCATGTGTTGTTATCTATTTATTTGCTGTGCATTTATTTTCTAGCCGCACACCCTGCATGAATTATTTATTGCTCGGGCATAGTACTCAGTTTCTAGCTCGAGCGAGTGCTTGCCGGTTTGTGATTAGCGATTTACATTTTGCGGTTTGGACCTCGACGATAGCTGCTTGCTACGAAGCGCATGCCCGCGGCTGCCGGTAATTGTGGTGGTGAATGCTGCTGGTGCTGCTGCTGGTGCTGCTGCTGTTGGGAGGAGGAGCGCTACTAACGGTCTTTTTTCATCAGATGATCGGGTGCGACGGCGACCCTAGACCACCCTCGTTGATACGGCTATTCGGATAAACGAGCGCGCGCCATATACGTACGGATCGTGAAACCGCTTGGTGGCGGGATGCGTTGAGTGGATTACTCCTCGATAGGGCCGCCATACCGAGCAGGCATTACACACGAGGGCGGCGTGCGATTAGATGTGTGGCGCGATGCGACGGTGGGCCAAGGCCCATCACCCACAATGGGGGCCCACAAAGTGGCGTTATCACGCGCGAGCGGCGGCCAGAATAGCGCAAAGCAATTCACCCGAAAAAACCACCCACGTGTGCGCAGCGTGTGTGCGCAGCGCGTGCCGGCCGCACGTTTGTATTGTATTTTTTTTTTAGCACTTATCGCGGCCGGCCCGGGGGGTCCTCCACTGCCAAATCTATGGCTGGCTGGCGCAGAGGCAATGGACCTCGTGACGTCATTAGTAGGCTGGGCCCTTGCCGCGGAAGGCAACTTCGCCGAGCAGACTAGGCTGTGCGCGCGAATGATGTGCTAAGCAAGCAGGCAAAAGTGGAGCAGCACAACCCCGGGTTTATCCACCACACTTCACGAGTTGCGTAATTGCGAATTTTGGGCATGGTGCTTGAAACAGGATATACGCTCGGGTTCATTGGGTGCGGCAATATGGGCACGGCCGTGCTGTCCGCGGCGATCCGCGGCGCAGAGGCGGCCGAGTTCCAGGGCGTTCCGAAGCGGTACATCGTGAGCGTGAAGAGCGAGAAGAGCCGCGAGCGGCTGCGCGCGCAGTTCGGCGGCGAGAATTCGAAGGTGCTGATTGTCGACGACAACCAGACCGTCATCGACGAGTCGCACGTCGTCGTGCTGGCGATCAAGCCCACGATGGTCAAGGAGGTGCTGGGCCGCCTGCATTACCCGCACTTCACCGTGCTCGTCAGCCTGCTTGCCGGCACGACCATCGACACCATTCGCCAGTACACCTCGGTGAACGCGTTCATTGTGCGGGCGACGACAAACACGGCCGCGCGCATTGGCCAGGGCATGACGGCGCTCAGCTTCCAGGGCGAGTACAACCCGGACTCGCCCATCACGCTTGCGGTCGAGTGGCTGTTCACGCAGACGGGCCGCTACATCATTGTGGAGGAGAACAAGCAGGACGTGTGCGTCGCGCTGTGCGGCTCGGGCCCGGCCTTCTCGTACCTGTTCACAGAGGCCCTCATCGACGGCGCCATCAAAATGGGCCTTCCCTACGACACGGCCCGCCAGTGCGCGGCGCAGGTGCTTCTGGGCAGCGCGCAGATGGTCCTTGACGGCGGTCACCCGGCGGCGCTGCGCAACGCCGTGAGCACGCCGGCAGGCACGACGATCAACGGCCTGGCCGTGCTGGAGGACGCCGCCGTGCGCGGCGCCGTCGGCCGCGCCCTCGAGCGCAGCACGGACGTCGCGCGCGGCCTCGCCGAGAGCGGGCCCACGCCGAGCCGCAGCGTCGAGGGCAGCCGCCACGCGTCGGCCGTGAACCTGGCCGAGATGGCCCAGCAGATCTCGCTGAGCCGCCGGAACACACTCAACATGTCGCGGCAGCCCAGCCAGCAGCTATAAAGGGGATCGGGGGCTGAAAGCCGGTGGTAGACGAGGTCCCTTATTTCTAGAATAACACAAAAATTAACCCGCAAAAAAATGTATCCCCCCTTTTGGCTCCTTGCGATCGGCCACCTTGGCGCGCAGCTCCAAAACCTGCGTGCTCTGCGTGGAAACTGTAGCTTCTTGCGCAGTGCCGTCGCACGGTGCAGTCGCACAGTGCAGTCGCAAGCTGTACTTCTAGCGTAAACCTGGCGCGTGCACGCAAAGGTGAGCTACGGATGCGAGCGATCAAAACTTGCTGTTTTGCTTTTTGTTTATATATAGCCACGAAACCGTACGCTAAGCATACAAAACGGGTTGCAGTGGTGCTAACATTTATAATAGATGCATTAGTAGTTATATGAAGCAACCATAAGGGCGTCAAGTCCACTCGCTAAATCCGCTGGCCAGCTGCGCAGGCCCTCCATTAACGACTTTCTTTGGCTCACGGGCGCTCGAGCCGCCAAATATGCTGCTCGAGGGTCAGCTCTGTGCCCGGGCTTTCGACTACAACGTCGTGCGGACTAGCCACAAGCACATCGCGGTGTACTTCGCACCCTTGCTTGATGCGCAGCCGCGCGTCAAGCCGAATCGCTGGCTGCGCATCGTGGAATATAAGGTACCGCATTGAGCCCTGCGCGTCGCGCACGGTAAACCGCAACAAAGTAGACGGCGGCGGCACGCGCGCGGGCTCGCCCGGCTCCTCGAGCTGCGTGATGGGCAACGCGCGCTTCTGTTCCTCGAGCTGCCGCCGTGCCGCGTCCAGCAGAACCTGGCGCGGCGTCCCGACGGGTAGCACGTCCACGACCTGTACTTCTACATCCGCAGGCACTGATTTCGCACCGCGGTCCGGAAGCGCTGCGTTCATTTGTGCCTAGAAAAATTCGGGCTGCGCGTGCATGTGAAACCTGCGTGCGAAAGCGGGCGGCTGCGCGGTCCAGAATGGCTAAATTAAAATAGCGGCGGCGCGCGCGAGCAGCAGCGGCGGGCAGGGGGAGGAGGAGGAGGAAGCGGATGGGGCGGCCTAACCCTGGGTCCAGGGCGCATCTTTGGAAACCGCCGCCTGCTAATTGCAACAACAGCAGCATCGATCTTCAAACAGCGGCGATGCAGGACCCGAACGAGGACACGGAGTGGAACGACATTCTGCGCCAGCAAGGCGTGCTTCCGCCGCGGCCCGAGTCGCCCACGGCGCAGATCGAGCAGGCCATGGAGGAGGCCGTGGCCAAGGCGCACGCAAACCGCCTCGAGGGCCGCTCGTTGACCGAACTCGACGAGCTCGACGAGGACGGGCTTGAGGACGAGGACTTTCTGCAGTTCTACCGCGAGAAGCGCATGGCCGAGATCCGCGAGCAGGCCTCGCGCGAGCGCTTCGGCGAGCTGCTCTACGTGAACAAGGCAGAGTACACAACCGAGATCACGGACGCCAGCGCTTCCTGCTTCGTGGTCGTGCACATTGCGTCGTCGCAGTCCACGCAGAGCCGGCTTCTGCACGGCCTGCTGCTGCGCGTTGCTCCGCGGTTCAAGGACGTCAAGTTCGTCGAGATCCAGAGCAACCAAATCAGCGAGAAGTTCCCAGATAGCCAGTGCCCTACCGTGCTCGTGTACCACAACAAAGAGCTTGTGCACCAGCTCGTCACGCTGGCCCTCATTGGCGGAAACTCTACAAACCTCAACGATATTGATAACTTATTAGTGAAGGCCAAGGTTGTTCCGCGTACGGATCCGCGCCTGCTTGAGAACCAGGATGAGGACGAGGACCGCGACGCGAGCGATTGAGTCGGCCGTTTAAAACACTCCGCTTTTGTGCATGTTGCCTGTCTCTTCGGCGCGGGACTTAAGCTAAACAGCTAAAGCCAAAGCCAATGTGGTCCCGCGGCTAGGGTATCGCCTGCCCTGCTGCCCTGCCTTGACCTGCCTGGTGGAAAAAAATTAGGTAACCGCATCTGCTCTGCTATCGCCGGTCTTTTTGTATACAAAAAAATCGCAATGGGTCGGCAGCAGGCCAGCAAGCGGTACAAGACAAAGCGGTTCTCGCGCAATACGGACCAGATCCTGAACGAGGACCTCGCGTCGAAGGCCAGCATCCAGTCATTGAAGCACCAGAAGTTCGACGAGTACTTGCCGGGTCTGGGCCAGCACTACTGCGTGCCCTGCGCGAAGTACTTCGAGACTGACCTCGCGCTCAAAACCCACATAAAGTCCAAGCCTCACCGCAAGCAGCTCAAGAATATCCGATTCGGGCCGTACTCGCAGGAGGAGGCCGCGGCCGGAGCTGGCCGCGACGTCGCGAAGTTTTTGGCAACCCAGCAGAAGCAGAACAGTCTACAAGCACAAGAAGGGACTCGAGAAGAACTGGAGACCGTGAGGGGCGTGGCGCACAAAAAGCAGAAGACGGCCAGCGCGGCAATGGATATGGACGATGCCGTCGACGCAGCACAACAACAACAAGAAGAAGAAGCACCATCGCATCCCGCCGTCGAAGAAGAGATCTCTATTTAAGTATTTATTTGTTCTTGCTCTCACTAAAGCATACCAGTTAAGGACGTATTGTTGAATGGAAAAAAAAGTGTTATTAGTTCTACAGGTGTATTTTAGCTAAACACTACAGACCGAAAGGGTTACTCGCCGTGGCCATTGTGAAGCTTGCGTGGCTCTGCGGCGGCTGCTGCTGCTGCGGCTGCTGCGGCTGGTTGCCGAATCCGAAGCCCGTGGCCTGGTTTTGCAGCGGCTGCGCGGCGAACGGCTGCTGCTGCGGCTGGGCCTGCTGCGCGCCAAACATGGACTGGCCGCCGAAATTAGTCGGCGGCGGCTGCGATCCGAACGTCGATTGCGGCTGTTGGAACGGGCCCGTGGGCTGTCCGCCGAACGGCTGCTGGCTGAATGAAGTTGGTTGCTGCTGCTGCTGGCCAAAGGGCTGTTGCTGTTGTCCAAATGGTTGCTGCTGTCCAAACGGCTGCTGCTGCTGCCCAAATGTCTGCTGCTGGCCGAATGGCTGCTGCTGGCCGAATGTTGGTTGTGGGCCAAACGGCTGCTGCTGTTGCTGCTGCTGCTGGAACGGGCCCGTCGGCTGGCCAGTTTGGAATGTGGATTGCGCCGTTTGGAATGGCCCGGTGCGCTGCGCAGTTTGCTGCGACTGGAACTGACTCGGCTGGCCAACGTTGCCCAGCAGGTTCGCTGATAGGCCGGCCGCAGGGTAGCTTGCGCCAGCAAATGGCGCTGACTGCTGGGTGGTGGGCTGTGAGCTGGCGAACGGACCAGTTGGCTGCGAGCCAAACGGCCCCGTCCGTTGCTGCGCAAAGCCACCCGTCGCACTGCTTGCGAACGGCCCTGTCGGTTGAGACTGTTGCTGTACCGGCTGCGAGAAATACCCGCTTGGTTGTGCTTGCTGCACGGGCTGGGCAAATGGTCCCGTCGGCTGAGATTGCTGAAGCAGCTGCTGTGCAAACGGTCCCGTCGGTTGAGACTGCTGAAGCGGCTGCTGCGCAAACGGCCCCGTAGGCTGAGACGCGAAGGGTCCAGTCCGCTGGCCATTCAGGCCGCCACTAGCCGCCGTAGGCTGACTGCCGAATGGCCCCGTAGTCTGCGGGCGGAAACCGCCCGTTTGCTGACCACCAAATGGACCAGTGGCCTGCTGCGGGAATCCTCCTGTGGGCTGACCACCGAAGGGACCCGTGGCCTGCTGCGGGAATCCGCCAGTAGGCTGACCACCGAAGGGTCCAGTGGCCTGCTGCGGGAATCCTCCTGTGGGCTGACCACCAAATGGTCCTGTGGCCTGCTGCGGGAATCCTCCTGTGGGCTGACCACCAAACGGACCCGTGGCTTGTTGCTGAAACCCTCCAGTTGGCTGGAATCCTCCGGTTTGCTGAGTGACTGGCTGAAAGCCACGAGGCTGAGGCGGCGGAGGAGCGGCTCCCAGCACAGAGGCTGCGCTCGTGGGCGCGAAGGCCGACAGTTGCGCCACACCGGTGGCGAACGGGCCCAATGCCTGTAGTTGAGACCCAGTCTTCTGGATAGTAACCAGCTCGTCCTGCTGCTTCCGAAGCTGATCCTGCTGCTGCTTCAGAAGACGGATCTGCTCTTGCTGGAGCTCAGCCTGCTGACGCAGTATGCTCTGCTGTGTCGCACGCTGCTGCGCCGCCAACTTGTCCTCAGCAGTCTTCTGGGCTTGCAGTACTGCGGTCTTTTGAGCCTGAAGCGCCTGCAGTTGAGCATTCTGTTGCGAAGTTTGCTGAGCCTGAAGAGCCGCAGCTGTCTGTTGAGCCTGGAGAGCTGCTGAAGTCTGCTGGGCCTGAAGTGCCTGCTGAGTAGGCTGCGGCGAGACACCCAGCAGGTCCGCCAGCGCGCCGGTTGGCTGTGAAGTTTGAGCTGGCTGCAGCGGCTGTGCCGGCTGCGTTGGCTGGGGCTGGACCGGCGGCGTCTGAGCAGCAGCAGCTTGAGCCTGAGCTGCGGGAGAGGCGACCTTCGAGCCGGCCGACTGGTCGTTCCAAGCCTGCTCCTCGACACCAGCCGGCGTCTTGCTCGTGTTGTTGCGAAGCACCCCACCATCCGAGTAGAGCCCGCCCTCTGGAGCCTGCTGGTTGCGGCCGAACTTCTCGTTCAGCTTGCGGGTGACGCGCAGGATATCTCCCTCCCGAAGTCCCAGCGTGCGCAAATTAGATGCTGTGATTTCGGAAAGGACTGTGTCGTCCATGTTATCCCTCGTGAAGTTGCGCGCATAGCGGTTCGCATTGTGGGGCTCGATGCCACATTCAAGGAAGAACGACAGCCACTTGTCGTCGCGAGCAATCAGAGAGTCCTGAGTTTCCTGGTTGTTGTTGCTGCTGCTGCTGATCTTGGGCGAATGCTTCGCTTTCGAGCGCCCGTCTGAGAGCGGCTTGTCGTCGCTCAAGTTCACACCAGTGATTCCCTCGACGTATTCGATATCCTCGGTGCTCAGCTTTGAGACAGGAACGGCGATTTTGACACCGTTCGCCTTGTGCATATGAACTTTGCCGTCCGAGTAGCCGAGCAGAGCCGCATCAACGCGGAAGGAGCCACTGCGGTCGACCCAGGTGCGCAGCTTGCGCGCGTCGGGCTGGTTGCGCGGAGGCTCGCTGCGTTTTGAGCGCTCGCGGCGCAGCTCTGCCTTTTCGCGGCGATCGGCCTCAATGCGTCGGCTCTCTTGCCGGTCGAGGCTGCGGCCCTTTTCGCGGGCGGCCTCCTTTGCCTTGCCGCGGTTCGGGCGTCCCTTGAACAGGGCCGCGAACTTGCTCGAGTCGTCCTCGACCTGAACGAACTTTCGAGGCACGAGACCCTCTTTGCCGCTGACGGAGCGCACGACCCACCAGTCCTTGTCCGAATCGTTCACAATAAATACAGCGTCGTCTTCGTTAACCGACAGCTCCTTGCTATTGGCCGCCTTGAAGTCGAGCAGGATTGTGCCGCTCTTATGTCCGGCACTCTGGGCCGCGGCCAGAACTTCTTGCAAGCCACCGCCGCGGCCGGCCCCGACGATCTGGCCTAGCGCAGCTACGATCTCGTCAGCCTGCTGCTGCGAAGCGACCTTTAGGTCGAAGCTAGCCCGCGGGTGATGGAACTCGAGGAACACATGCTTCTTTTCGCTGCTGTAGCTCAGAATGTTGTGCACGTCCCATTTCTGCGTGTGTCCACCGCCATCGTCGTTGATGAGCGTGACGTGCTGCGGTGCCGCAACGAGCGTCTTCGGGATCTTGCGGCGGCCGTTGATGTCCACGACGGGCCACTTAGCGTCCTTTGAGGCAGCTCCTCCTGCTCCCGCTCCCCTTGGCTCTTCAGGAAGATCGCGGTTCTGCTGCTCGCGCGTGGTGCGGCGAGACGGGCGCGATGGCCGCGGCGGGCCGTCCTCCTCTCCGTCGCTCAGCGGCTCGCCCGTGCGTTGTGGGCGCTGCGGTTTCGGCGGCGGAATGTCGTCGTCAGCCGGTGCTGGCGCGGATGCGTACGGCGTTGCCGTTGCCGTTGCCGTCTGCGGGGACACGGCCGGCGGGGATGCGACGGCTCGTGCTGGTGCTGGTACCCCCGCCGCAGCTGCCGCAGCGGGCGCGGCAGACTCGGCCCCGCCGGACTGCGCTTCTACGTAGTTGCTCGGCACAAAGCCGTACTCTGCCGCGCCCTTCAGGCCGACGAGGATCCAGTCGCCGTCGGTGGCATAGACATCGAAGTGCGCGCCCTCGGAGAAACTGAGCTCCTCGTCGGTCTGGCGCTCGTAGGTGTAGAGCGCAGCAACGTGGCCAGTGGCGGGAGCCGGCTCGACGTAGTTGTGAGGAACAATCCCCTGGGGCTCCTCGCTGGCCGCGCCGGGGACGCGCTTCTTGACGGTCCACCAGCCGTCGTCGGCCTTCTCAAGCAGATACAGCAGGTCGCCCTCGGCCAGCGTCAGCTCGCTCTCGCTGGCCGCGCTGTAGGCGTATACGGCCCGGTACACGCCGACAAAGCCCATCGCAGCGCTAATCTGGTGATGTTTCAACAACAGTTAGCCGCAGGGCTGGGCTGGGGTGGACACCTGTGGATCTCTGGCTGGGCTGGCTCGGACTGCCCCAGGGCACGGGCCCGGGGCACGGGTGACGCCGGCAAGCAAACTGCGTAACGGCGGCGGCTGGCGGAGCAGACGACGAGCGTTCACGACTCGGCAAGCGCCGCGCGCCTATTATTTATGCCACAAATCTGTAGACCCGGCGGTGGGCGTTGTGTTTGTAGCAGCAGCGCAATACATTCGTTCTTTACTCAACTTAGCTAGTCGAGAAGGCCGGGCCTCAGCAGCCAATCTCGTTTACGATCTCGCACAACATTTACTCGCACAACGTTGGAGACCGCGGCACTTCAAAAAGAAGGTTTGTGCGTGGCGTAGGGTCCCAATGTGGAGCCTCGTCTACGTCTGGGCGCCACTTAGTAAGAGCTAAACAGGGAAATACAGAGCCGCGCCAAGCAAACTCACTTTTGGTTTAGCCGAATATTTTGATATTTGCATTTGAAAGTTAATTTGGATTCCTGGTTCTCTGACTGGTACCACCAGGAGCTGCAGACGAGAAAAAAAAAGCCGGCGGTGCGAGCGCATACTAAGAGTCACACTAGGCTGGGTCTATTTACACTTAGCCACTTCTCCAACCTCACTGTTTACATCCGCCATGGCCGAGCTGTACCGCCGCAGCTCGCAGTACCGGCAGTGGTCGTTCACGCGCGAGCAGCTTCTGGCGACCACGGCGAAGCCCAATCGCCAGGTCCCGCCGGACGACCTCAAGCTGAGCGAGCCCGAGGAGCAGCAGCTCGTGTTCTACTTCGCCGCCGAGCTCATCAAAAGCTTCTGCGACACGTTCCGCCTCAGCTCGCAGGTGCGCGCAACAAGCATCATGTATTTCCGCCGGTTTTACCTCGTGCACTCCGTCATGGAGTACGATCCAAGGCTCGTGCTGCCGACCTGCGTCTTTCTCGCCGCCAAGTCCGAGAACTTCTTCATCCCCATCAACGACTTCGTCGAGGCGCTGAGCCGCGTCGACCCGCAGCAGATCCTCGACCTCGAGTTCGTGCTGTTTAGGAGCCTCGGCTTCACGCTAACCGTGCACAACGCCCTGCACCCGCTGCACGGCTTCTTCCTCGACATGCAGTCCTCGGGCGACTTCGACGTCGGCCAGCTCGGCCAGATGCACGACATCGCCAAGTCTCTAATTGTCGAGGCGTTCGGCAACGACGTCGTCTTCCTCTACACGCCCTCACACATCGCGCTCGCCGCCCTCATGGAGGCAAACGAGTTCATCGTCACCCAGTACATGGCCCAGACTATGGACGGGCCCAACACTTCGCTGGACCGCCTGCTCATGATTGTGGAGCAGTGCCGCGCGCAGCTGCGCCTCGGGTCTCAGCTCACAGCCTCGCGCGACGAGATCAAGGCAATACAAAAACGCTTGAAGCAATACTACGCCCAGAAAGACGGCGAGGGCCCTGACCGGAAGCGCGTAAAAAGGTAGCGTTTAAACGCGCAAATGCTGTGTTAGGGGAGCTGTATATACTTGCATCCACTGCTCTATGGGGGTGGCACCAGCGACCCTACTTCGTTTCACAACCTAGCATAGAGTCCGAAAGACTCTGCTCGAGGTCCTAAAGGGCGACTGAAAATTGAACCCCACTACACCTCGAGTGATGCGTCCCACGCCGAATCAAGAGATTCACTAACTCAGAGGATTCACTAACTCGCGGCTCTCTATACAGCGGCTCTCGTATTGATTATCTCTGTTATGGGCCAGTATAGCTTCCGGCTCTAGAGAGCTCCTGAAATTAATAGTCCTTCGCAGGACCCTGTATTATATTCTTTATTGAGCCTGCCTGCCTGATCCACCTGAATGTGCAATACATATGCTCTTGGCCGTTTCGTTTTGTCAACAAAACGTCCCACATAATTTGGTTTGGTTTGGCTCCAGAGTGTAAACTTTCACTAACTAAAAGGTAGGCTTTGAGCCGTCTCTGAATGTACATAAAATCGCGCACAAAACCCAGCTACGGTCCTTTAGTTTTTCCTTCTGTCTGTTTATTTTGTATCGCTCTGTCTTTTTTTGTTCGGTAAAGTTGATAGATCTCCCGCCTTATCATATGCATGGCACGACGTTAACAACCGCGCACACCCCTGCCCTGTACCGTTTATGTGACTGCACAAGAGCCTTATCAATAGATCCCGCCACCGTGCCAAAAAGTTCTGGCCATTGACGCGGCCAAAATGCACCTCTGGTTTCTTGTTCACGGCCTCTACGGCGATGTAGGGAATATGCAAACCATGCAGGAGATTCTTGTGGACGCCATTCCCAAGTCCGATCACGTCCACATCGCTAGCTCGAACGAGCAGCTGCGCACGTTCGACGGCATCGAGGTCGGCGCTCTGCGACTCTACAACGAGCTTCTTCACGTCGTCGACAAGTGCCCGACTGCGGTCACGCATATCTCTATTGTTGGCTACTCACTGGGCGGATTATATACGCGCTTCCTTATAGGGCTGCTCGAGGAGAGCAGCTTTTTCGAGAGCGTAAAGCCCGTTGTGTACGCCACATTTGCGTCGCCACACCTTGGCTCGACGCAGTGGAAACCTAAGTACTGCAGTTGGCTGCTGAATGGACTTGGCACCGTGTTTCTTGGCGTTTCCGGCGCGCAACTAGTGTGCCGGTGGAACTGGGCACTGTTGCAGAAGTTGAGCGAGCCCGACTCGAAGTACTACATTGGCCTGAAGCGATTCAAGCGGCGCTTTTTGTTTGCAAATGCTGTGAATGACCGTAGCGTGCACTTCTGGACGGCGTTCATCACAAACAAGGTGCCGTTTGCCAAGGACCGTGCTCACAACATCAAACTTGTGTACTACAGCTACAATGACAACCCCAAAGGCCGGTTCATTGTCGATCTGCAACGCTCGCAGCACGTAGATAGGCCGTCAATCAAACATGAGCGTTCGCTGAACATTGCATTCCCAATCATTATGGTGCTATGGGCTGTGTTCATGTTTATTCTGTTCTTCGTGTCTATGAGCTCGTTTATCAGCCAGCCGTTTCTGCTCATGAAGTGGCGGCGCAAGTACCGGAGTTTGAGAAAAAGAGTATCAATCGCGAAGCTGGCCAGCCACACGCAGCACGCATTTTCCTCTGATTCACCACCACCCACGAGCCAAAAGAATGAAATTCACAAAACCGAGTCGCGCGCCCAAAGGGCCCTTGATACGCTGCCGCCCGAGGACAATGAGACCGACGATGAGGACTCTGTGGTCAGTGACGGGCCGACGACCTCGACGTACCCGCAGCCTGTCCTGGACAACAAGGCCGCATTTGTCGACTCGGCGCCCGAAGAGCTTCCGTTTAGCGAGACCTTGACACGCCGCATGAACAATTTGAACTCTCTAGGCTGGGAAAAGTACGTCGTATACCTCAACGAGCACTGGTCGCACGCGCACATAATCAACCGGCGGCACGAAACGGACAGCCAGGGAACCGAGCTCATTAAATTCTTTGTGGAGCAGGCCATCAACACAGATACTGAAAGCGTATAAACACAGCAACGAATAAGGCAATCAGGCTGGCAAATTCTGTACTTGATTTGCAGCGGTTGTCTGGCCGATTAGTTTGCGTTGGAATTGGATGCGTTTAAGACAACGAAATGGTCAAAAAATGGCCGCGTTATGTGCATGTTCACAAAGATCGCTGAAACACTAAAAAATTAGACGAGTATCGACGACTTTGCCGTTTGCGTCACAATTTTATAGAATCTTTAACAACCTGAGGGAGTGTTTGCCCCACTGCACAAGTAACAAAAGATGGGCAAGCATGAACCAATGCAAGCTAGTGCGAGTAATCACAAGCAAGCACAAGCCCCCCACTGTCAAGTGCTCGAGCGCGCGCTGCTCAAACGCACATTATCGATGCACATGCTGCTACTATCAAGCAGCTCTACCCTGTCCCTTGCCCACCATTTCCTAATATATATCTGCTGGATCAAAATCCAGCCAGCCAAGCCAAGAGTCGCCACCGCTTCTGCATAGTGGTTCGAGGTGCGAAGTAGGGCGGCATGCATCTCTGGTTCTTGGTTCATGGCCTCTACGGCGATGTTGGGAATCTACAAACTATGCAGGAGGTTCTCGTGTCTGCGATTCCCGACACCGACCAGGTACACATTGCCGCGTCGAACCAGCGCTTTTATACATTTGATGGTATCGAGGTGGGCGCTCTGCGACTTTACAACGAGCTCATGCATGTAATAGCTAAAAGCAAGTCTGAAATCACGCACATATCCATCGTCGGCTACTCACTTGGAGGCCTGTACACGCGATATCTTATTGGGCTTTTGTACGAAAGCGGGTTTTTCGAGTCCGTACAGCCCGTCGTGTACGCCTCGTTTGCATCGCCGCACCTCGGCTCCACTCAGTGGAATCCAAAGTACAGCTGGTTGTTGAATGGGCTTGGCAGAGTGATGATTGGCGTTTCTGGCGCTGAGCTTTTGTGCCGCTGGAACTGGGGGATTGTACAGTCACTAAGCGACCCCGACACAAAATACTACCAAGGCCTGAATCTATTCAAGCGCCGGTTCCTATTTGCCAATGCGGTGAACGACCGCAGCGTGCATTTCTGGACCGCATTCATCACAAACAAGGTGCCATTTGTGAAAGAGCACGGACACAAAACCGAGCTTGCGTTCTTCAGCTACAATGGTGACCCGCAGGGCCACTTTATTGTCGACCTCGAACGCTCGCGCCACCTCGATGCGCCGCCCCACGACAAGCACGAGGATGCAGACAACAAATCTCCCGGAATAAGAACTATGCTCAAACTTGCCATTCCGATCATGCTGTTTCTTCTTTTCCTAGTGTCGATGCGCTCGTACGTCTGCTACCCTTTCCTCATACTGAAATGGCGGTTTAAGTACAACCGGTTAAGGAACAACGCACCCATCTCGAAGCAGGCCACACCTTCTCAACCGGCTGACCTCTCCTCAGACGGCTCGGAATTGGACGCGCATCACTACGACACGGAATCGCGCACGCAGATGGCTCTGGATACTCTGCCACCCAAGGACTTCGAGAGCGAGGATGAAGACTCGTCGGTCACGGAGGGTCCCACGACGACGTACCCGAAGCCAGTGCTGAACAATCATGCTCCGTTTGTGGACTCTGCGAGCGAGGAGCTCCCGTTCAGTGAGACCATGCTGCGGCGCATGAACAACTTGAATTCGCTGGGCTGGGAAAAGTACGTAGTGTACCTTGAAGAGCACTGGTCGCACGCACACATCATCAACCGGCGGCATCATAAAAACAGCCAAGGAACCGAGCTCATTAAGTTTTTTGTAGAAGAGGCGACCAAAACAAAAGCTTAGCGGTTTTAGTTTCAAGTGTTAGTTAGAAGAGCACTGCCAATTCTCGCTGGCCCCGAGGGCACGTACTAACTAGGACGTAGTAAGCATTTCTCTTTGAAAACAATTACGATTGAATAAAAAAAAAGAAAAAAGTAGAATTTATTCGACGAGCACGCTCAATTGTAACGAACTCGTGGTTAGCATGCTCGTCGTACCTCCATCGCCGCCTCGGCCAATGACTACACCACGTGACGCGGTGACAAACCGCTGGCGGCCTGCGTTCGCTCCGGTGAAACCTGATCTCGAGCGCGGTGGTTAAATTCCGGCCAGCGCACATGAACGAATCCCAGTTCGACCAGCTCGGCGGGCTCGGCGGGCTCGGAAACATGGGCCCGATGGTGGACATGGACCATCTTGACGGCGCGGCCATGAACGAGTTCGGGCAGTTCCCCATGAACCAGCCGAACTTCGATGAATCGCAGCCTCCGCAGCCGCAGATGCCGCCGCCGCCCATATACAACATGCAGCCGCCGATGGGCATGTCTGTGACGACGCCGGCAACGGTGCCGCAGGCGTACGCGCCGCAGCAGCTGCCGCCGAGGCAGCCGAACTCAATGCTCGGCACCGGCGCGAAGGGCCCCTACTTATTGCAACGCGTCGAGATGGCGCTGCGCAGTGGAGTGCGGGAGGAAGTCGACTGGAGTATTTCCACGATGCTGAACTTCACGACGGGCCCGTCCCTCGACATGTTCCGTGACAACGCGGCGGTCATTCAATTAATGGCCTTCATCCTCGAGAACTGGTCCCAAGTCACAGCCTCGCAAACGGAAGACGATGACTCGTACGACGTGCTGCGCCTCCGCCAGAAGGTGCTCGAGGCCGTGCTCATTGTGCGCAACCTCTGTGTGGACCAGAACATTGCAAAGTCGTTGGCTCCCCACACAGTGCAGTTCGTCGAGTCCGGAATCGCGCTGCCGCAAACAAGCATATACACAGAGCTTCGACTCCTGTGTCTTGAAATATGCGAGCACGTATGTTTCCATTACCCGAATGCGTCGTCCGATTCGTCGTTGTCGCGCACGCTCGTGGCTCAATTGAACAGCCCCGATAAGTCCGTGATTGTGTCGGCATCCCGCAGCTTGACTCGGCTTAGCGTGTTTGATTCTAAGGATGCTGGCGGCCTGCCTATCAGTACAGAAACCATGCAGAAACTTGTGCGGTACCTGCTCATAGACGACACGGAGCTCATCTCGGCCATTCTGGACTTGCTCTGTCAATACATCGCGCGCCTGCAGCGCGTGGACCAGATTGCTCCTATCATCGACCCGAACGAGCTGTCCGAGCATCTTGTTCGACTTTTAAGCTTCCGAATGGACCACGAGCCTACTGACTACCTACGGCTGCCGCGCCGCACGCGCCGACCAGCACCGGTCGTGCCGCCAGAAATCCCACCATACATCTTGTCAGAGCTGCTCACCATGAACGAGCCAGAGCGCGCAACCATGTGGATCCGTTCGTCATACGATACCGACCCTGAGGGCGAGGTATTGCAGGTGTCTTTGTGGTCGTCGTACCAGCGTCTTTTCGAGCAGCACGAGCGCGATGGCACAGGAAAGAAGCTGCTTAAGGCTATTGATTTCATCAGAACCTGTACGACTAATGTGCGTGGCGCCCAGGCTAAGGTTGTGACAACTCCGGACGACTCGAAGAAGTTCATCATTAAGGGGCTCGTACCGCGTGAGACAGCAGTAGCCCCGTCCGTGCTGCTGATGAACCAGCAGCCGCAGCAACACCAAGACGATATCGAGAGGTCTCGCCGACCACCGCCTGTTTATGGCCCTACTGCGGCGGTCGCGCTTCAAAACATCGCCAAACTCCAGGGCGGAAAGGACCTTCTCAAACCCCTAATTTACTCCATCGTGGAGGCCGGAGTACTGAACCCTGGCGTCATGGATAGTGTGGACAGGCTTTTGGGCGAGCTCGATTGATCTAGTTTGCTTTTGTCGTTGCGCAAATTTAGGCAAAAAATGAAAAAAAAGAAAAATCCTTATATTGGCATTAACCACAGAGTCACCACAGAGTAACGACAGGGTAACCACAGAGTTCACTTCGTTGGGACAAAATGCCTGAATGTAAATTGTACAATAACAACTTAATTTATAAATAAAGAAGAAGAAAACCCACCCGCCAAATGTGTGTGTGTTTCGGTACTTCGCAGCGTTCGTGTTCCTAGTTCTAGCGCCAAAACCATCTTGCATACCATGGTTTGACCCGCACTTCTTTGCTCTGGGCCCACTTTGTTTCCATGGTATCCACTCTGGCCGAGAAGATCATCACGCTTTGCTCCACGTCCTTGAGCTTCATTTTTAGCGTTCCAAGCTCGTAGTCGAGGCGAGCCATGAACGCCTCGAGTTCTCTTACGCGGCGTCGCACGGCATCCTCTTTCTTCGTACTAACGTTCACTTGGTACTTGATAAGAACGTTATTTCGTTGCGCGATGCTCAGCAAACGGTCGTTCTCGTCAACATCTTTGGCGAGTATTTGGTCCACCGCCTCGTCTTCGTTCATGCGCATTGTGACCTGGTGCTTCAGGTCGCGCGCCTCGTTATAGAGCATGACGATTTTCGGCATCGCGCAAAGCGAATCCCACGGGAACACAAAGCTCTCGATTTCGCCGAGACTTGCAGTGCGCCTTAAAATAGGCGGAGCCGGTCTGTCGTGAACATAGTAATCGTCGCGCGTAAGGAGCTTGGCGGGGGACTCGATGCCATCGAATCCCTTGATGCCATTGGGGGGGCTTTTCTTTGCCGGCGAAGTCTCAACCGGAGCGTCGCTACTGTCCTCTCCAGACCCTTGGCCTGGCGGCAGCTTCGGCGGGCTACGAGAGGCAAACCAGTGCTCTGATGATGTTGAAAGCGCGCGCTGATGGGTCTTAGTGTCGTCAAAGGGCTCCCCCAGGCTTTCAGGGTGTTGGTATGGATGTGAGAGCTGCGATGACGACTGCAGAGGCTGCTGGTGTGGCGGCTGATACTGTCGCTGCTGTTCTTGTTGTTGTTTCTTCATGAATTGATTGATGAGCGAAGGCCGCGGCTCGCCTCCCGAATAATCGAAGAGTCCCGGAGGAGGCTCGTCCATGACTTTTCTCTCGCGCGAGCCAGCAGAGAGGAGCGAACCAGTGGAGTCCACTGAGCCCTTGTGCCCATCGATAATATCGACAAGCTTTTCTTCTGGAGGATTGTCCACCTCACTCTGGTTATGATGCTGTCGACGGGGCCCGTGAACATGGGGAGGATGCGGATGCGGGTGATGATGATGGTGATGATGATGGTTGCTTCCGAGGCTATGACGGCTATTGCTGTCGTCGAGTCCCTCTTGAGTCAAAGAAAATTGCGGGATTCCCGTACTGGGACCAACATTTTCTATGGGAAACTGGGGAATGAGATGAGGCACACAAGGTGTGCCTTTACCCTGCCAAAGATACTGTGCACGGTGGCCCCGAGCATTGGCGGTCAAGACTTCGAGGTCAAGAGTCTCCCAGTCATCGACGCCGCCAGTAGCCTTACCCGAGAAGCCCTCTTTCACGGTAGACTTCATGACGGTAAGGACCTTTGTGCCGCCGAGCGAGTTAATTTTTGTGGTCTCGTGGATGAGCTTGAAGTACGTCTTGTCGTCGAGGCGCTTTGTGCGCGTCAGCTTTTCCAGCTTTTGGAACCGCTTAATGCACTCAACAAAGTTCTCGGCATCAAACGGGTCCTTCGGCGGCTTCAGGCCAAGAGCACTGAGCCTCTGACGCGAACCGGTTACGGCGCCAACTAGAGCGGCGCACGTCGTGCGCATATAAAGCTTGTCCGTGGCGCGGGGCGGTGTGATGCGGTAGCGCTGCTTGCCGAACGAGCTCCACCAGGATGCCAACGCCTTCAAGGTGAAGTCACAAAGAAAGCCATCGACGTACTCTGGGTTTAGCAGTCCGAAGTACACGAGGGAGATCTGCATCAACGTGACGAGCTCCTTTACTGCGTAGCCCGGCGAGACGACAGAAGCAGTGTTATAGGAGCGCCGGAAGTTAGCCATGATTGAGTCGCTGGGCACGTCGGCCGTGGTGGCGACGCGACCCACGACATTCAAGCGTCTCAGGTTCTTGTTTACAATGAACCAGAGGCGGCCCTCGGCGAAGCGCGGCGGCATGGGCACGAGAGAGAGGTTTGAGGGCAAGCTCGAGAGCGACGTGACAAGCATGTTGCCCAACGGGGTTTGCTTTGGCAAAATATGCATTCGAACCAGCTCCTCGAAGTGCGCGAACGTGGGCTGCGACCACTTCTCGAGGTTCTCGGGAACGTAAAGGACCTGCACCTCGACGACGTGCCTGCTGTTGCCCGTGTAGGAGGCCACGACGGTGTTGACCTGCCTCTCGCAGGCCCATTGCTCGATGATGTATGTCTCGTAGCCGTGGATCGTGGCGTTGCGGCGGCCGACGCGGCACTCGGGCTGCGCGCTCAGCTTCTCGACCGCAAACGTGTCGACAAACAGGTAGGCGCTCATGCCCTCTGGCGCGGCGTCCCCGTAGCTGCTGTCGACGACGGACGGTGCTGCCGCCGCATTAGCTGCTCGTCCTGAGGCGGCGTCGGACATGCGGAATCGAGCTCTCGTCCAAGTTCGAAGGCCTGGTTTGAGATATGTCTCAGGGATGGGGCAGGGCACCAGGGTTCTGCACAGGCCCGCCAGCCTGCGACGCCGCGCTACGCACTCGTGCGGTGTCAAATTGGGGGATTTCGACGTTGCCGAAATAAAAATAATGCAGCATAATTAATTAGATTGTTGAATCGTATACGTGTGCTGACGGCGCTTGGTTATGAAGCGCGGCGATAGTAGTTATGGGCACTCAGGATGACGCGATAGGCACGCGATAAACACGCGATAGGCACTGGTGCCTGGCGCGGCGCTGCCCACGGGCGGCGTGCCAATTTAAATTGAATAAAGTGACAGGAAACCTGCATTAAAAGGCCGGCGGCCAAATCATTCGGGCTGGAATGCTTGGTCAGGGCAACACTACTTCAATCTATTTTAATAGACGCACTCCGTTTCTGTTCAGCCGGAGCGCTTATGTGCTAGTATGAAAAGTATTAGCAGGACCTTTATAGATATTACGTTCTGGTTCTGCAGTTCTTGAAATCTGTGATCACGGTGGCTGTCCTATTCTTCAGTCTAATTATTCGCTCGTTACCATGTTTCGCTGCCCTCTACTCCCGTTCTTACCCGTTTTAACATATTATCTACGTAGACTTTATGGGCATTTCTCTAGCCTGAGCGCGCAGTTTTTGATCAGAGTTTTAATCAGAGTTTTAAATTATGCAGAATACCTAATCATGTTTGTTGGCACTCCGCACCGCACCGCTCCGCGCCGCTGCGCACCCGCACCTACACGGTTTCTGTGTCTTTCCTTCACTCCCTCCTCCTCCTCCTCCTATCCTCGTCATTTTACCCCCCGGGCGGTTGACAAAAGATCGTGGTTAGGGCCGGCGCACCTGGCCTCATCTCCCCAGTCACCGTTCGGCCGCTAGTGGAAAGTGTGCTTGCAATGGACGGTGAGGAGGCCATGGAGCGGGTTGAAGTGGGCGCCGACGAGATCCAGGTCGCGGCTGCCCCGCAGGCGGAGCACGTCTTCCGCGCCGCGCCCATGACCCTCGTGCAGATGTACGTGGCCGCCGACGTGGCCCGCGACGTTGTGGACGCGCTCGGCCGCCTTGCCGTCGTGCAATTCCGCGACCTCAACGAGTCCGCCTCGGCGTTCCACCGCCAATTCGTCGCCGAGATCAGGCGCCTCGACGACGCGCTGCGCCATGTGCGCGACATTGAGCACAGCATCCGCCGGCCCGCGCCCGTATTCGAAGAGGTGCTCAACGAGCCATTGCTGAACCAGGCCGAGGTGCTCCAGACGTGCCAAACTGTCGAGGAGGAGGCGACCAAGCTGCGCGCCCTTGTGTCGGCGCACGACAAGCTCGCTGCGAAGCGTGACGAATTGCTCGAGGAGCGCCAAGTCTTGCGGGCCAGCGACACGTTTTTCGGCAAGCGCGGCGCCCGCGCTAAGGCCACGAGCGAACGCGATGAGACGCCTCTTTTACAGCGGTACGACGACGACGATGAGGGCAGTGGTCCCGAGGAGGAGACGGAGTTCGACATCGACGACGAGGACCCGCTGGCAGTGGCCCAGCCGCAAATAGCCGACCCTTTCAGCTCCGTGAGTATTCTTGCCGGTACAATAGCAGCCACAGCATCGCTCTCCCTTGAGCGCCTGTGTTGGCGTGTAACCAGAGGAAACCTGTATTTTGCCCGGTACAGTGCCGAGCACTCTGCCAAGGCCGAGCGCGACGTGTTTCTCGTATACACGCACGGTAAGAACTCGGCAGAACGAATCAAGCGCATTGCCGAGAGTATGGACGCACGCATCATTCACATCGACACAAATAACCGAGCACAACGCCTTATACAGCTGAACGACCAGCTGTCGGAGCTATTCCAGGTCCTCGACAGCACTACCGAGTCGCTTACCATTGAGCAGGAGACTGCGGCCGAGCGACTTTCTTCCTTGAAGGCAGTGATTGTGAAAGAACGCGCCATATTCGAGACTCTGAATCTGTTCAGTAGCGACCAGGGACGCCGCGGTCTCATTGCTGAGGCATGGGTCCCCACAGACACTTTAGCAACCGTCCAAGAGACGTTCACGCACCTCAGCAACGAAACGGGCGAGCTGCTGGCCGTGCACACAATTCAAACCTCGCGCACGCCGCCAACCCATCATACAACGAACAAGGTCACAGAAGGGTTCCAAGCAATGGTCAATGTTTATGGCATTGCTCGCTACCAAGAGGTGAACCCTGGCCTGCCAACTGTGGTCACTTTCCCTTTCATGTTTGCCGTCATGTTTGGCGATTTGGGCCACGGGTTCATTCTGTTTCTGGGTGCCTTTGTTATGGTATGGAACGAGGCGCGCATTGCTCGCATGCGGGACCGTGACGAGCTCTTCGATATGGCGTACGCTGGCCGATACGTGCTGCTTCTAATGGGCCTGTTCTCTATGTACACAGGCATCATCTACAACGACCTCTTCTCCAAGGGAATGACCGTGTTCTCTTCTGCATTTTCTTTCGATAGCGGCAATGGCAACCCTGCTACGCGTGTCGGCAGCCGCACCTATCCCATAGGCATTGACTGGGCGTGGCACGGCGCCGACAATAACCTGCGGTTCACAAACAGCTACAAAATGAAGCTCAGCGTGCTGATTGGCCTCGCGCATATGACGTATTCGCTCGTGTTCCAGCTCGTGAACGCGCGCTTCTTCGACTCATGGGTCGACATCTGGGGCAATTTCGTGCCCGGCATGCTTTTCATGCAGTCCATCTTTGGCTATCTGGCTCTGACCATCGTTTACAAATGGTGTGTGAACTGGATTGCCTCGGGCAGTGAGCCGCCCAGCCTGCTAGACATGCTGATCAAGATGTTTTTGAGCCCGGGAAATGTTGACCCGCCGCTCTACCGCGGCCAGGCAGCGGTGCAGATCATTCTGGTTATTATAGCGCTTCTATGTGTCCCATGGCTGCTGCTATTCAAACCGCTGTACCTGCGCCGCAACCAACACACCATTGCGTATGCGCCAATGGAGCTAAGTGAGCACACGTTTGCCATTGACGAAGATGAGGGTGGTGAGCTCGAAATCCAGGATGCGGCGGAGCCCCATCACATGGAGTCGTTTGGTGACATCATGATCCACCAGGTAATTCATACGATCGAGTTCTGCTTGAACTGTATATCCCATACCGCCTCGTACCTACGATTGTGGGCGCTGTCTCTGGCTCATAACCAGCTGAGCCAGGTGCTGTGGAACATGACGCTGCGCAACGCGTTTGGGCCCACTGGCGCGAAGGGAATCATAATGGTGTTCATGCTATTTGCAATGTGGTTTGTGATCACGGTGCTGGTGCTTGTGTGCATGGAAGGGACGTCGGCCATGCTGCACGCGCTGCGTCTGCATTGGGTTGAGGCAATGTCCAAGCATTTCCAGGGAGAGGGCCACCCATTCCAGCCGTTCAGCTATAAAATGCTAACAGGAAGCTAGCTGCTGCTCAGCCAGCGTCCTGCCTCGTAGGTTTGTGAAAACGAGCTAGCTCGGGGCACTTGTAGAAAAGAATAGAATCCTACAATTCAGCTAACCTGCCAGAGTAGAATTAGCACGCAGTATTATTTTGAATTAACCGGTAAGATTATGTGGTGCACACATTCGGTGAAAATGAATGATGGAAAGCACTGTACGGGATCGACTGGCAAGAATTGAGCAAGGTAAACGCGTGTCAACTCACCGCTGCCTAGCACTTTCTCGCATGGTGGCGTGGGTGGCCTTAGCCACGAGGGGATGAAACAAGCACTTTACATTTCATCACCTCAAATCGCTCAATTAACCGGCCTCAATTTCGCGCCTTCATTCGATTATGTGTGAAGTGTAAGGAATATATATACACATACAGACATAGTTTATTTGTTAGTTGTGGTGCCAGCGCTGGTCCTTTCAGTTCGATTCTGCTTTCAAACTGACCGTGGACCGCGTCGCCCCTACCCTGGCGGCTCGGGGCCCGTGCCCAGCCACGCTGAATCAACAACAACTGGCCGCCCGGTTTCGTGCCATTTCTGCCTGCAGACGAAGCAGACGAAGCAGACGAAGCAGAACTGGTACGACATGAACCGGCTGCGCACACGAGAGAGCCGCATGGGCGGGTTTAAACACACAAAGCCACCCCCGCGGGACATTGTGGACTCGTCGATCCACAAACCGCCGAGCATTCTTCTTAAGAGCCTTCGCCAGCTGCGCTACGACGTCCTGACCGCCGGCCTGAGCAACGATCCCAGCACGGGCGAGTGCCGCTACCGGAATTACGTCTGGACGATTCTGCTGCAGCTCGATCTGTCGTCTGTGGCCGATGAGTATCTGGCGCTAGTGTCGCGCGGCGCGAGCTCCGCCGACGCCAAAATCAGAAGCGACAGCTTCCGCACAATGACCACGGACAAGGCATTCCAGGAAAAGGTCCGAGAAGACAGTCTGTTGCGCGTGCTCAATGCCTACGCGTGGCTGGCAGAGCCGCCCATGAGCTACGTCCAGGGAATGAACGTGCTGTGCGCGCCGTTTCTTTACGTGGCGAGATCGGAGTCACAGGCGTTCGCCATGTTTGCCACGCTCATTTCGAACCACTGCCCCTTGTACGTGACGCCGGATCTCGTTGGCGTGCACACGGGTGTCAAACTCGTGAACATTGTGCTTGAACTGACGGACCCAAAGCTGTACCGTCGGCTGCGCCAGAAGCTTCTGACTGCAGAAATCTACGCGCTGGCGTCTGTGATGACGCTGAGTGCCTGCACGCCGCCGCTCAGCGAGCTGCTGCAGCTCTGGGACCTCTACTTTGCATACGGGTGCAGCCTGAACATTGTCGCCGTGGTTGCCCAAGTCGTGGACATGCGCAACCAGCTGCTGGCCAGCGAGCAGCCCGCAGCGCTACTGCGCAAGTTACCTCCGCTCAACTTCGGCGGCATCAAGGAGCGCATGCTTGCCATTTTGAAACACATCCCGCCGGCTTTATGGGACTTCATCCGGCGCCACTCGTTTGATCCCAGCGTTCCAAAGCAGCTTGCCGAGTGGTCGGCCCTGAACCGGCCCTGAAGCACCCTTTTGTTTTTTTTAAACTGCCTGCCCCATTAGCAAGGCACATTCCTGCATCTTTTTCTCTCTCTCCCTCTATTTATTGTATTTTTACACTGTAGTTCAACGCTGTGACCAAAGGCCGGCCCTGTAGCCTCATCTCGCCAAGTGCCTCTGCTGCCTCGCGAGCCCGCTGCGCATTTTCGAGCGCTATATACACGCGCGGCACTTGAAATGGAAGCTCGTCCGTGGACCGCCAAACGCTTTTTGCTTCGTAGCCGCTTTTGGCACACATCTCCTTCATGGCGCGCAGCACATCAGCCGCATCCGGCTTGGCCAGAGGAAACGCATTGAGTACTTCAACAACAGGCGTGTCCATTGAGTCGAAAGGAAACAGCCACGAATCACTGTCCTGCAGTGTCGTGGGTGCCGACTCGAACTTGACAACAAAGCCCAGGGCATCATCAAGACGCTGTGCCTGAACCACACGCAGACCATAACGGTCTTCAGCGACTTGCTGCGAATCACAGTTCCGCACAATTACGGCGCCGGCGTCACTAAAGATATCGCTACTTGCCGCTAGTGCTCGTTTTGCGTCCTTATGACACTCGTGGTTATCTGCGGTAGGCTTAATGGTTTGTTCATGTGCAGTTGCTTCCTGTGAGTTGGTTTTTATTTGCTGGCTTGCTGTCGTTTCCCGCTCTAATAATGCCCTGATTCCAGCCGGTCTCGTTCCCTCGTGTTTGGCCAGGGCAATGGCCGCTTCGCGAGTAGTCTCGCGTACCTTGGACCCGACTTGGCGCACAAGCCACGACGCCTCAGCCGTGAGCGGCTTCGTACTGCGGATCTTAATGATCTCTTCTGGCACCGCCGTGTGACTGTAGGTGCTTTCCGGCGTGGCATACCCCAAGAGCTTCAAAGCCTGGGCGCTAACGTTCTCATACCCCTTCGCATGCTGGTCCCAGGGCCAGGTAGGCCTTGATTTGCGCGACGCACGCAGTTCAGAAAGCCGCGGTGTAGTTGCCAGTAGATCTGCTCGAAGATCAGCCGACTTTGATCCAATGCTCCCGGGCGGTGCCCCTCCAGCGCCCGCCTGCGGGCCTCCAAAGGGATGGTGCGGCCGCGCGCGTTTGCGGCCGTGCTCAGGTGGCGCGGAGCCTGTGAAGTGGTTGCGTTTCAGCATTGGCCGTCCATCCGAGCGGCCGTCGAACCGCGTATCTGCCCGCGTATCTGCACGTGTATCTGCACGCGTGTCGGCGCGCCGCCCGAACCGGTCGTCATTGCGCTGCGCAGCACGGTTGTCGACGCGGTTCGGCTGCGAAGCCGGTGCATACTCGCGCCGCGCGCGGTCTCTTGAATTCCGCATCACCGTCGTCGGGCGTGGGCGAGGTTCTTGGCCCGCTCGAAATATATTTAATGGATGTCACGTGGTGATAGGCCCGCTGCCCCCCCCGGAGGTGCCTCGTCTATCTAACGGCGGCACCTTACCTTTTTTGTTCTGCTGCTGCGGTCGCCGCCATTCTACTCAGTAGTTTTCAAAATATTGGTTTCTGTATTGTTACAATTAAGGTCATGCACGATTAGAGGTATCATTATAGTCCTGTTTTTTGTGCTCCGCATTTTCGTTTCGTAATGGGTGCAGCAGTGTTAGGCTTTTGTTAGGCTCTTCCTTTTTTTTTTTCACAGCAGAAGCGTCTTGATTTCCTCGGTAGAGCGCGGCGTTTCCAGATCCTTCACTGCTAGCTCGTACTCGTCTATAAAGCTGGTGATCGCAGTCGTGGCTATGCGGTTCGCCATTGTGGGCGAGTTCAGTCGATCGAGGTGCTGCTGCAAGTCTATGTTAGCAACCGATAGGAATGCGTCGAATTGCTCGAAAAACGCACTGGGCGTAATAGCCCCGACCACAAGTTCGTCCAAGTGCGATTCTTGCTTCATGGCCTGCACTTCTTCGCTGGCTTGCTTGGCCTCGCACTCGGCCTCGAGGCGGCGGATCTCTTCGAGCTTGGGCTGGGCGACAATGAAACCAGCTAGTCGTAATACTCCCAGATCGAGGATGTTCAGTCGCTCAATGTTGTTATCCTTATTGGCCTCCATTGCCTTTTCGAGCGGGCCGTCCAAAACCTTACTGAGACGTGCGAGCGTCTTTGCGTCTTCTCGTAGTACACCTTGGTCGTATGTTTTGAGCACGGATCGGGCAATATCAACCGCCGTCTCCCACTCGTCTCCGCTAAGCTGGAGACAGTGCTCAAACTGCCTGTCTAGCGACTGGTCGAGCTGCTCAAACAGGGCCGTGAGCGTAGGCTGCTCATACTTGGCAAGCATATCTCTGTAGAACACAAGCACGCTCTGCAGCTCGTCCACAATAACTGGGCTCGTTTGAGCAACCACGACAGAGTTGATTTTCTGGCGCAGCGCGGACTCGATGCTGGCAATGACAACGTCGACGTGCTCGGCAATAATGACGCGCGTCTCTGTCGTGCTCAGCAGCTGCTCCAGCGACTTCTGCGTTGCGGACTCGGCAACCTCAGACTCCTGACCGGGGTCCAGAAGCAGGCTGATATGCTCATACTCGTTCACAATCGCCGCATGCACCCACGCAAGCACACTTCCCAAATAGCGCAGAGGCATGATGCTTGCATTCGACTGTTCGCTGGCCACGAACTTCGTGAAATCGCGGCTCAGCTTCTGCCGTCGCGACGTCGCCTGTCCCAGCAACACAGACTTGAAGAGTAGTGGCCGCTCCGTGAGAAGCGCCATGTATTTGCGCACATTCGCCGGTGAGTTCTGTCCGAGCTGTGCTTCGATCGCGGTGCGGATCTTCTCGTATGCACTGTTCAGCAACTTAGCCGTTTCAAGCATAAGATACTCGCCCGCAGCGGGGGCCTCGGCCAGCAGCAGCACAGCAGATTGGGACTGGATGTTTTTGATGCGCTCGAGAACCGCTAAGAACTCGTCGTTCAGCGGCACAGCAGGGTCTTCGAGAACGCGCCGCTCGTGATCGCTGATATGAAACGAGTCAATGTAGGCGCCCGCAGTTGCCAGCTTTGTGTTCAGGACCTGTTTCTCCTTGTTTAGGAACCGCGCCTCTTGAGAGAACGTAGCCACCTCCTGGCGCAGATTTGTCAAAACACCGTTCATTTGCTGGTTCACGCTGCTTATTATGCGGATCTGCCTACCGAGGCGCTCCAGGCTCGAGCTGAGCGGCTGCATTTGTGACAATATGAGCGATGTTTGGTCGAGGTAGTCCTTTTCGGCCTGCGACCGCACGTTGCGCTCGTTGGGCCGGCCCGACGAGCCCGCGCGCTCGTCCAGCACGTTCAAAGCATGCTTCAACGACGAGTCTGTGTAAACGACGCCCAAAATCTCGGAGATCTTGGCTGCGCTGGCCGTCTCCATTGATGTAGTCGGTGTGGAGTCAAGCCGTATCGCGCGTCGCACTCGAAACCACTTTACTTTAACATCACATCACCACCACAAAATATATTGGCCGCGGCACGAACGCGGTCGCGCAGGTTTTTAAAAGTGCAAAAGCTTTGTATCGACTGTTAAAATTACATGGTGGCATTAGGAATAAAAAGAAGGCATTCCAGGCTGTGTGCGTCAAAAACGTCGACAGGGGGTGGTCGTGTCATTCAGTCATTAGATTCGTGGTGTTCCTTGTGAACCGAAACGAGGCTAGATCGATAGCTAGGGCTTCAGTATATCGCCCTCTCCTGCCTCGCACACGGCGATCTCGCGACCCCATTCCGAATTGAGCACCTGTCGCGCCGTGAGACGGCGGCTGGCCACAGGGTCCAGCACAGAGTAGATGACGTTACGCCGTTTCGACATCTTGAGCCGCTCAATTGGCTCGTAGCCGCTTTCGCCCTTACGGCCCTCCAGGTACTTGCTGTAGAACTCGTCGGCAGACTTAGCCTCGCGCCAGAGATGCCGCCCCGTGGTCATGGCCATGTAGATGACGCCGGCAGCCCACACATCCACGGCCCGCGGGTCGAACTCTGATTTCTTGTACTCCTCGGGAGCGATGTAGGGGCCGGATCCAGCGATGTTCGTGGACATGTGCACGTCCTTCTCCCACGCCATGCGGAAGCACTCAGCATTGCCGAAGTCCGTCAGCTTACAGCAGCCTCGCGACGTGAGCAAAATGTTCTCGGGCTTTAGATCACGGTGGGCCACACCCATTTCATGCATGTACGCAACGCCGCGCATAATCTGTTTGAAGAAGCAGTCAGCCTCGAGCGGCTCGAGCTTGCCAGCAACGACAATGAGCGAGTAGAGGTCGCCGCCGGCGCAGTACTCCATAACGCCGCAGTACTTAGACTTCCCATCACGCAACAGGTCCAGCGTGTGAATGATGTTCACGTTATGCAACGAGCTGGCCAAGCAGAACTCGGACGCCAAGCGCTTCAAGTAACGCGACTCCGACTCGCCCGAGTTCGGGTGGAACTCTTTGACTGCGTACACAAGTTTTCGGTTCTTGTTGTACGGGTCGGCCTTCTGCGCCAACCTCACAACCCCAAAGCTTCCCTTGCCGACGACCGAGCTGAGTTGTCCGTAGCGCTGCACGAGCGTCGGGTCCGTGACTTTGCGTTGGCTGAGCAGCTCGTTCAGCACTTCGGCAGGGTCTCGGCCCGAGTTTTGCAGCTGCGACTCGATGCCGGCCAGCAGCGTCGGTGGCTGGTCCGGGCGCGACACGATAGCCACCGCCTCGGCTGCGTCGCGGTCGCGCTCCAGCGAGTCAGTGACTTGGGCTGGAGTCGGACCAGGAGACCCGGCACGCGAGCTTGCTGGAGACGGCTCCTGCGTGTTGCCGTCCGCATCGTGGTGGGGCTCGCGCTTGAACAAGTCCTTCAGCATGCGCGACAGCTTCTCCTGGCGCCGCGCCGGGCGCAAGTGGTGCCAGTGCTGGCGCTTGCCGTTGCCAGTATCATAGACTTCGAGTCGCGGCGGCTTGCCCGTGCCGGCCGTGTAAAGCAATGTTCCTGACGGCCGGTGCTCGCCCTGGTAGGGAACAAACACGTTCGGCTCGTTCGAGCGCACTGCCTTGACCGGGGCATGGACGGAGCCGTCTTCCGCATGCTTTCCTAAGGGCGGCGGCTGAACCACGCTGTTGAAGGAGGATGCGCGCGAAAGGGCCGGGGAGCCCGGTCGCGAGCCTGCCGCAGAGCCCGGCGGAGAGGCGATTGGCGACGCATGGCGCGACGCAGGCTGCGTCGGCGCTGCCGAGTGAGCCTGCGAAGGCGCCTGGGACGCGGTCTGGGACGGCGCCACCGAGGCGCTCGACGACGCCGCCGGCGTGCCCGGGATCATCGAGCGAAACTCCTTCTGCAGCTTCTCGTGCTTTTTGGACTCCTGCTTTTCATGGCGCTCTGGCACTTTGGCAGGCGGGCCCCGCTCTTTATCCTTGTCCTTTTGGGCGCCACGGTGAAAGCCAAGATGGGTCATGGGATGCACTTTCAGCTCTCCCATAGCGGCGAACCCGGGTGTTTTCTATCAATTAGAAGCTGGCGCTCACTAGATGTGCAGTCTGCTGCGGCCAATGAGGGGCCTCTGTAGCCACAAACCACAGAATCAACAAGTACGACTAGTCGCCCGGCCCTGTGGATGTCTTCCCTTGTCACTACAGCAGCTGCCAGAGGTGGGGTCGATTGAGTAAGTGAATTGCTGGCTGCGCCGGAGGTGCTGGCTGGACCCAGGCACGTGCCGCCTTCCGCAGGCGAGAGCAGCCGCCGCCGTTCGTTCGGGCTGGGCTGGGCTGGGCTGGATTTGCCGGTTGTTTCCGCACGCCCTCGCCCTGGGCAAAATGACGCAGGCCGCATAAGACCAAAAGATAGGGCAGCATCGCTGCCTGCCGAGGTGGCGTGGCTCAACGGGTGTATGCGCCGAAAAAACAATTATAATCGGCAGCGTATGTGATTAGAATTGGCTCGCGGCGCGTTCATGCAGGCAAAGCCCCCATTTCACTGGGAGCCAATGGGCAGCCAATGGGCAGCGAACGGGCAGCCAGCGAGCTGCCAACGAGCATGAGCGTGCGATGGACACGGTTTAATTCACGCCACGAAAAATGTATACAAACTAATTCGCTTTTACGCTAATTGCACGCACAACTTGATTGCTAGTCGATCTTCCCTGCTGCGTACCACAACGTCGATGAGCTACTTTCGCCACTCAATGGTCTCGACCACTGTGCGTTTGTTTGTGGGAATCCTAATGGGATGTTGTTATTTCATGTTATAACTCTATGCTAATTTAATTTGATATAGGTATCCATCGGTAAGCAGCGCAGCTCAGCTCAGATCAAACAAAAAAAAGTTTATTGATTTGATTTGATTCCTTAATGCGTTTGATGCGTGGAGTGGCGCGAGAGCGCGACCTCGAGCTCCTCAAAGTTCGCCGCATACTTCGATTTCGCCCGAATCTTCGATCCAAAGAAGAAGAAAACAAACGGCACCGGCGCCAACACGGACGCAAGGCAGCCGAGAAGCGTCCCTGCCCATTGCGTGCCCAAGTTTTTAAACATGGGATGGACGAACAACGGGAACGCGCAGCCAAATGCCGATCGCAAAAACGTGTTGGCTGACAACGCCGACGCCGCCAGAATCAGATATGTGTCAATGATGTAGTTGAAGGCAGAAAGGAAAATCCCTACGAGACCGAACCCGATGAAGAATGTGCCTAAGGTCGGCACGAACCAGAATACAAAATACGCACCGGACCAACACAATAAGAAAATGCCAACGGCAAACGAGATTCCGCACACCATCATCATGATCAAGCGCTCTTCTGGAATCACTGGATATGGGCTTTTGGCAAGCTTCTTCAAAAATAGTGGCTCAAACACAAACATGCTGGCCGCAGAGCAAACAACCGCGCCGACGAACATGCCTAGATACGGCAGATAGACGTTGCCGCCTTTCCACCCATAGTCCTCGAAGATGATGGGAACCGCCTCGAGACACAGATATAAAATACCATAGATAAATCCATGATAAATCGAGATAAGCAGCAAAATCGGTTCGATCATGAGCATGCGAATTGGCTTCAGGACTGTCCGTGTGACCAGCTCACTGGTGTCGAGCTCGCTCTTCTCCAGGGGAGCGGCTATGGCCCAGTTTCCTGTCTTGCGACGGATCAAATTCGCCCGCGCCGCCAGCAGCTTCGGGCCGTAGGTCTCCTTAAGGAAGAAACTGCAGACGAACCCCAAAGCAGACAGAATGCCCCAGATATACTGTGTCCAGCGCCAACCCAGAAAGCTAGCGGCAATGTAGCCGCCAACCACGGGTGCCATCATGGGTCCGGCAAAGATCATAAGGCAGACAATGGTGATGGCAGATCCTCGCTGTTTTGTCGCAAACATATCCGACATAATTGCTGGCGTCACAGTGATTGTTGAGGACCCGAGCGCACCTCCGAAGAATCGACTTAGGACAAGCGTCTGGAAGTTCGCCGCCGATGCGCATGCAAATGCAAATACCGTGAGGCCGAACATACCGAGCAGAATTGGGATCTTACGGCCCATCATCTCGCTCATGGGACCCCACAGCATGGGCCCAAGCGCAAAGCCCAAAACATAAAGAGAAATGTTCAGCGTCGCTACGGGCAGGCCGACATGAAATCTCTCCATGATTTCTGGCGTACCTGGCCCAATTACTGCCGATCCAAACACAGTAGCCAGTGCGACCAGCGCGCAATCTACCAGCATGAGCGCTTTCTTCCACAATGGCCAATTCATCGGCTTTTCCGGATCATCCTCACCCATCCATGTGATGAGGTAGTCCCGCTCGTCGCCCGGAATGGGCGGGTGTGGTTTCCCCTCTGAAACGTAGCGGAAGTACAGCGCATTCATGTCGTCTTGAAATGCCTGTTTTTCGGCGTCGGTACCACTCGCACCGAACGGCGTAGTACCCTCTACTGGTGCAGGAGTCGCGTGGCCCTTGTAGCCGCGGGTCTCCGGCTCGTGCGCAGAGCCGGATTCTGAGCAAGTATCCTTATCAACGAACTGATAGATGGGCTCTTCATGCTCACCTAGGTGGGATGCATTGTCGGATTCGCCTACTGACATCTACCTTTGACTCTACGACTCGTTCGTATTCTATGCCTGGGCTCTAAATCTAAGCCTACGGAACGAATATAGAGTAGAGTCGCAGCCTCAAAAAAAATCGATCGCTGATAGCCTCCTTCGTAAATATATAAACAATTTACCCTAACAATTTAGTGATCGCTGAGCGCCGACAAATATGCCCTAACCGCGGGCCGATCCTTAATGCGCACAGATTAGTGCCGTGTGCATAGGGTTCGCTCGACTGATTCCTTTTTTGGGGCCGTTGTTTACGTTCCGGCCGGTTTGTTTGCAGCAAAAGTGCAGCAAATTGGCAGAAAAGCATTTGTGTCATACATAGGGCCTCGTACAACTTGATCTTTTTTATGTATCAAGGAGAGAGGCCCCCCGGTTTGAACTCACTCCTTGTCGGTGCAATCACGTCAGCGTGCGTTCGGGAAGAACTTTCAACTCAGCTTTCGCCGATTTTACAGACGGCCTTTTCCGGTCCCTAACATCAACGCACGCCATTAACATGAGCCGAGGGCCAGGGTTCTTCCCTCCCCCCCACCTAACAAATGAAAGCTATATCGGTAACCTGCCTAATTCGCCAGGCTATTAATAAACCGCGCGAGATAGATGTATAAGAGTATCGGTTCCGATCAGTTATGAACGCAGACGAAGTTTGAGCTTCGCCCGTGGAGGGGCCGCCGCCGTGCACCAATACAAACAGCCCCGTTCGAACCGCACGGAGCGAGAGGAAGAATCACAGGCTCAACGCACGCACGTACGATGACGTCAGCGACATAAAGGTTCTGTCTAGGTTGCCCCGCCAAATTCTCAGACCCTGGCGCCGTAGCACCCGGGCAGAAAATAGGGCGGTGGTTTTACAAAGAATGGCGTTTTTTGAGTTACGCGGTACGGCTAGCTCGGAGAAACCGCCATATATGTTTACTACTGGGTCTTGTTAGTGAAAAGTGCTGCCCGAACCCTGGAAAAAATTGAAATCACACACATCCCGCACCCACACCTCTAACGGTTGGCTCGCACCACTGTTTACTTAGCTGAGCCGCGGCCGATTTTCCGTGTTGGGGTCATGGAGCACCTTCTGCAGGCCAACTACAAGGGCAAGTCGCTGACGGATCCTATCGACTCGTTGGAGGACAAATGGAACCTGCTTCCGGCATTTCTGCGCGTGAAGGGCCTCGTCAAGCAGCACCTCGACTCGTTCAATTACTTCGTGGAGACGGAGATCCGGCAAATTGTTGCGGCTAACCAGGTCATTCTGTCCGATGTCGACCCGGAGTTCTACTTCAAGTACCTGGATATCCGCATTGGCTCGCCCACGCGCCAGGATGTGAACGCCTTCGACACAAGCATTACGCCCCACGAATGCCGCATCCGCGACCTCACGTACGCGGCTCCTATCTACGTGGACGTCGAGTACACAAAGGGCAACGAGATTGTTGTGCGCCGCGACATTGTGATCGGCCGCATGCCGATTATGCTGCGGTCCTCGCGCTGTGTTCTGACCGGCCACGAAAAGAACTTGCGCAAGATGGCAAGCATGAACGAGTGTCCGCTCGATCCTGGTGGGTACTTCATTGTGAATGGCACGGAGAAGGTCATTCTTGTGCAGGAGCAGCTCTCGAAAAACCGTATTCTCGTCGAGGCCGAGCGCGACATCGTGCAGGCCAGTGTCACGTCCTCGACCCACGAACGTAAGTCGAAGACCTATGTTGTTGCGCGCACATTCGACGGGCGCTGCTTCCTCAAGCACAACTCGCTCTCCGAGGACATCCCCATCGCAATTGTGTTGAAGGCCGCGGGCCTGGCTACCGACTTCGAGGTAATGGAACTGGTGTGCGGGCACAACCAGCGTTACCAAGACCTGTTTGCCATCAATTTAGAGGAAGCCGCTAAGCTCGGTATCCGCACTCAGCATGACGCGCTCGAGTACCTGGGCCAGCGCGTCCGTGGCGGCCGCTATTCCTTCGGCACTACGAAACTCAGCGTTGTTGAAGAGGGTCTTGAGGCCCTGGCACAAACCATTGTTGCCCATATTCCCGTGGATCGGGAACATGCAGACTTCCGCCAAAAGGCTCTTTACCTCGGCATCATGGCCCGCCGTGTAGTGCAGGCGCTTGCTGATCCTCAGCAAGTCGATGACCGTGACTATGTCGGCAATAAGCGACTCGAGCTTGCTGGTCAGCTTATGTCGCTGTTGTTTGAAGATCTTTTCAAAACATTCAACTCCCAATTCAGACAAGCCATCGACAAGAGCCTGAAGAAGCCGAACCGTGTCCAGGCCTTTGATGCGCTGTTCAGCATGAATTTTGGCGGTGGGCACATCACTACCGGCCTGAACCGGGCTATCTCTACGGGCAACTGGTCGTTGAAGCGTTTCAGGATGGACCGCGCCGGCGTCACGCACTTGTTGTCTCGACTCTCGTACATCAGCGCTCTTGGCATGATGACACGCATTTCGTCTCAATTCGAGAAGTCTCGTAAAGTAAGTGGTCCTCGTGCTTTGCAGCCGTCCCAGTTCGGAATGCTGTGCTTGTCCGATACTCCCGAGGGTGAAGCGTGTGGTCTGGTTAAGAACTTGGCACTCATGACGCACATCACGACCGATGTAGATCCAACGCCAGTGGAACGAGCTTGTGAGGTCCTTGGTATGGAGCCCATCTGTCTCGTGGATGCGCAGACTTTTAACGACCCGTCGGTTATGGGCGTTTACCTGAATGGTACGCCCTTGGGAATTACGCGCTTCCCAGCGCAGTTCCTCGAGCGGTTTAGGCGTCTGCGCCGTGCAAACCGCGTCTCCGAGTTCGTGTCCGTGTGGGGAAATGAGCACCAGTATGCAATTCAGATTGCCACCGACGGTGGCCGTGTTTGCCGGCCGCTTATTATTGTTGATAATGGGCGGCCTCGTCTCACGCGAGAGCACCTTGACAAGCTACAGAATGAAGAGATTGGCTTCGACGACTTACTGCATCTCGGCGTCGTAGAGTATCTTGATTGCAACGAAGAAAACGATAGTTTGATCTGTCTCTACGAATCACAGCTGACCCCCGAGCATACGCATTTGGAGATCGAGCCGTTCACGATTCTTGGTGCCGTGGCGGGTCTCATTCCATACCCGCATCACAATCAGTCCCCGCGTAATACGTACCAATGCGCTATGGGTAAGCAAGCGATTGGAGCTATTGCCTACAACCAATTCACGCGCATTGACACGCTTCTTTATCTTCTCGTGTACCCGCAACAGCCTATGGTGAAGACGAAGACGATCGAGCTGATCGACTACGACAAGCTTCCTGCGGGTCAGAACGCGGTTGTGGCCGTCATGAGTTACTCCGGCTACGATATTGAGGATGCGTTGGTGCTGAACAAGTCGTCTATAGATCGCGGCTTTGGTCGGTGCCAAGTGTTGCGAAAGGCCACTACGACGCTGAAGCGGTACACAAGCACGGTCACGGACCGTGTTGAAAGCTTCCGTCACGATGGCAATGGCAATCCAGTGTTCAGCCATGCGGCCATTGGCACCGACGGTCTAGCCGAGGTAGGCGCACGGGTTGAAAACGGGCAGGTCTACATCAACAAGGCGGTTCCTGTGGGTGGAGAGAGCACGGGTCCAAACACTGAGGAGGGCGAGCCAGCGGAGCGTGAGTATCGCGAGACGCCCATGACTTACAAGGGCCCCGAGCCGAGCTACATCGACAACGTAGTGATGACGACGAATGAGAAAGACCTGCCACTGATCAAGGTTCTGCTGCGCCAGACGCGGCGGCCCGAGCTTGGCGACAAGTTCAGTTCGCGCCACGGACAGAAGGGTGTGTGTGGTATCATTGTGAATCAGGAGGATATGCCCTTCAGCGATGACGGCGTGTGCCCTGATATCATTATGAATCCTCACGGTTTCCCGTCGCGAATGACTGTGGGCAAGATGATTGAGCTTGTGAGTGGTAAAGCCGGAGTTATGGATGGCTCGCTGCAGTACGGTACGTGCTTTGGCGGGTCCAAGCTGGCGGACATGAGCGACATTTTGGTGCAGCACGGCTTTAACTACTCCGGCAAGGACATGCTGTATTCGGGTATCACCGGCGAAGCTCTCGAAGCGTACATTTTCTTCGGACCGATCTACTATCAGAAGCTGAAGCATATGGTCATGGACAAGATGCATGCGCGGCCGCGCGGCCCGCGAGCAGTGCTGACGCGCCAGCCCACCGAGGGACGAAGCCGCGACGGTGGCTTGCGACTCGGAGAAATGGAGCGCGATTGTGTTGTTGCGTACGGTGCGTCGCAGCTGCTTCTGGAGCGGCTCATGCTGTCGAGCGACGTGTTTGACGTTGAGATCTGCCGCCAGTGTGGCCTGCTTGCCGGCTGCGAGCACTGGTGCACTGTGTGCGGCACGGGCGAGCACCTCGAGAACATGAAGCTGCCGTACGCTGCGAAACTGCTGTTCCAGGAGCTCATGGCCATGAACATTGCCCCGCGTCTGCAATTGAGCTGAACGCATTCACATAGAAAACTTGTACACTATATTTATAAACGAAAACACTAGTCGCATTTACTGCAACACAATTCCAAAAATTTCGGGCTCGAAGCACCCAAAATCAAAAATGCATTATTTTTTGCCCAAATTCCGTGGGTCTGTCTGGCAGTAATGGTGCCATGTGGGCTGCCATTTGAGGCCCGGCGTGTGTGGTGGTGGGTGGGAGTATCGCGTGTATTGGTGTTTAGTCAGCGGGTTCAAGGTCGGCCTGAAAAATCCGGCTCGACTCGTTTCGCGGGCCTGCAGCAGCATTGAGGGCCATGTTTCGCGACCTTCTTCGTGACTCGAAGCTGTTCTCGCTGCCGCCGAGCTCGGTAGCGCAGCGCCTGGCGTCGAAGGACGTGCCTCGGTACCAGGCGCTTGCGGCGCCGGCGGCGTCTGCGTACCGGCGGAACTGGGGTCTGAAGCACCCCGTGCCGAGCGCAGCCAAGACGAACCTCATAGAATTCCAGTCATTTGACGACCACCTTTCGTCGAACGGCGCTGATTATAACCCGCGGTTCACGCGCAAGGTGCAGAAGATCGAGAGTTTGGGCGAGCCGCTCACGCTTTCGCAGCACAGCCGGCTGCGGTCACTTTGGGATGCGCCAAAGACACCGGTGCGGCGGTCGCTGGACCAGCTCTCTGACAAGCAGTTCAAGAAGCTTCTGGCCAAGGCGCGCGCGGCGCCGCGGCTCGGCGCGAAGGCCAGCGTGAGCGAGGCCGTGTCGGCGCTGGGCCAGCCCGGGCTCACGAGCGGAGCCGAGTACGCGCTCACCGAGGACTCGTCGGCGCCGTCGCGGCTGCGCTCGACGATCGGCCTCACGTACGCCTCGCCCGGCGTGTTCCACAACACGCCGCAGGGAGTGCTTGAGCACAAGGTTGCGAAGGGCCGCGTCACGCCCGGCCGCGGCAACCGCGTTGCATTCGGCGGCTTCCTGACCGAGGACGCGCACCGTGTCTACTCTGGATCGTACGCGTCGAACGGCACGGCCGCTACGCCGTCGCAGGTTCCGCGCGATTACGTTGTGTCGTCGATTGGCGGCTCGAAGACGGGAGAGGCCCGCATCAGCGTGATGGAGGTGCACCACGAGACTGCGGGCAGCAGCTCGGACCCGTTTTCCGTGGACAGCATTGTTGACGCGTCCACAAACGCATAACTTAGCCCTCACCGGCGCTGTACATAATGAGCACAAATACTACTACTAATGTGACTAGCATGCGCAAACAAATCGTCAATGATGCCGGCCGATCTGATTTGATTTGATCGGAACGGGCGCGTTTAGTCGCGGGGCGCAAACACGTCTCAGCACAAAAAGGCTCGGCTTGAGTGAAGGTCGCTAGTCAATGCGTGTAAATAAATAAATGCGGGTATAGTCTACAAGTGTTGCGGGCTACTTGCGCGGCGAGGGCGGAGGCTGCAATTCCTGGGGCTCCTCCTCAGGCTCGCGAGGTTCTGGCAAGCCCGTTTCAGGATTCAGCTCCGCCCCGGACGCCTCGTCTTTGAACCGCGGAGCCAGCGGCGAGCCCAGGCTGTCCTGCCGCGGCTTTATGGGCGCAATGCCGTCGACGGGCGAGCGCTGCGGCGGCGGCGTGAGGTCCGGGATCGGCTTATCCTGCAGCGACGGCGTGCGCCGCTGCGAATGCGTGTGGCCCTCGGACGAGATCCGCCGTTGGTTCTGGCGCGTCTTTAGCGGCGTGATCCTGCCGGAGTTCTCGGAGTCCATTGGCAGCCGGCGCGTAAATCTGAAAAGAAAAGAGTGCTGAGGTCCGGTCTGGCGCGCGCTGTGCAATCAACACGCTAATTCAACGGGCAGAATGGACGCTGGTCTGCGGCCTGGTTTAAACGCACACACAGAAGCAGCAGGGAAAGGGGGAAAGAGGGTGGTGCCTCGTGGGAGAAGGGAAGGCCAGATGGGACCCCCCCCCCCTAGGTTAGGGTTGCTGTGTGCTCAAGCGGTTTTTGCATTTTCATAACCTCGAAAAAAAAAGTTCCTGGCCAGGCCTCTTAGTTCAAAACAGGAACTTTTTTGTGGTCATGGGGAAGGTCAAGAAGGCTAAGAAGTTTAGCCAAAGGCACTTGAGCCAAAAGATCGACCAGAAGAAGAAGGAAAAGCAGCATGCAAAGCTCGTAGGCAAGCACAATGCCGCGAAGGGCAAGAAGTCGCTAAATGCTGCGGCCGCGGCTGCGAAGCCCGCAAAGCCGTCTGGACCCAAGTTCGATGTTCCGAAGGAGGAGGTCGAGCTGTTCGACGAGAGCCAAGAACCGGGGTTCGCGAAGTACTTGTCTGGCTCCGAGAATGAGGATGAGGACGACGACGACGAGGCTTCGAAAGCTGGCTCTGGCTCCGACCAGTCCGTCTACGAGGCCGAGGAACAGGCCTACCTGGCTGAGGAGAACGAGCCCGTGGAGTCTGGCCCGCTCTCAGTGAAGCAGCTCAAGAAATGGGAGACGGAGCTGGCCAAGTCCCCGAAGCCATTGCGACTCATTGTGCGGGCTGCCGCCGCCGAATCTGCGTCCAAGATCACTGCCTCCGATGTGCAGGACCGGCTGTGGAGCCTACTGCTCACTGCTGTGCCCGCCGCCGCCGAGCGCTTCTACCCGGACTCTCAGTCGCTTGTTGGAAACAAAATGATCTTCCGCGAGCTCGTGCGTGTATATACTCAGCTGTTAGTGCAGTCCGGCAGCGGCGACTCGAAGCAGCTCATTGATGTGATCGAGGCCTCGAAACGGCTCGTCCCGCAGTTCTCTGAGCTCGACCGCGACCTTAAGGCGCTCGTAAAGGCACTGGCCAGCATGGTGTGCCGCCCGGATCACAGCGACAGCACAAAGATTGCTGCGTTCGATGTTTTGCGCGGGCTGAACCAGTCGGGCGAGGTCGCCGAGATGGCCGCGAAGCAGTGCTACAGCGCCCTCGTTAAGGCCGCGGCCCACACAAACAGCTACACGATCGAGTCGCTGAACCTGGCCAAGAACTTGTTTGCTACGCTGTTCGACCGCGTGGCTCAGTTCCAGGAGCTGTACCAGCTCGCGTTCCAGCAGATCCGACAGTTGGCCGTGCACCTCAAAACTGCACTCGACAAAACAAAGAACCCGGACTACGACCTCAAAGTTATTTATACATGGCAGTTTGTGCAGTCGCTCGATTTCTGGTCGCGCGCCGTCTCGCTGAGCCAGGGCCTCCACCCGCTGATCCACCCGCTTGTGCAGGTCACACTGCGAGTAATCAGCCTCGTGCCTTCGCCTCAGTTCTTGCCGTTGCGCTTCTATCTTGTGCGCAGCTTGGTAAGACTGGGCCGCCACACCGGTGTTTACATTCCGCTGGCGCCTCCGCTGCTCGAGATTGTGCTGCACAGCTCTTTGTTCTCTCGCAAGGGTAAGCCCTCGTCGCTGCAACAGCCGGACTTTGATGCGATACTACACGTTCCTCAGGGCTATGTGGGCAGCATTGTTTACCAAAATAGTGTGCTTGAAGAGTTTGTCGATGTGTTCGTTGAGGCAATGGTGCTTTACACGAAATCCATTGCCTTCCCTGAACTCGTGGCGCCCGTAGTCGTGGCGCTGCGCCGGTTTGCGAAGCACCAGACCAGCGGCAACCCGAAGGTAAGCCGTTCGTTGCGCGCACTTAGCGACCGTCTCGAGACAAATGCCGAGTATATCACGAAGCAGCGGGCCGATGTGACGTTTGGGCCCCGCGACAAGGCTGCTCTTGAGAAGTTTTTGGCTGAGGTGCCCTGGGAGGCCACGCCGCTCGGCAAAGAGGCCGTGGCGCGGCGCAAGGTGCGCGAAGAGCGACAAAAGCTCGTGGCCAAGACCAAGCAGGAGGACGCTACGAACCATGAGCTCGAGCAGTTTGCCGGCAGTAGTGATGATGAGGACGGAGAGAATGATGAGGATATCAATGACGCGCTGAACGAGCTCGAACGTGAGGACGAAGAAGAAGCTGAAGAAGAGCTTGAGGAAGAGGAAGAAGAAGAGGAAGAAGAGGAGGACGAGGACGAGGACGAGATGGAATAGATATCTCTCTTCGTGCTGGCAGCTCGGGCCTTTCTTTTTGGTCTGGTTTGGTCTGATCTGGTCTGATCTGATCTGATCTGATCTGATCTGATCTGATTTGACCTCCGATTTGTATTAATGACTGACTTTAACCGAGAAGTTTATTTAAAAATGTATTCACCAGCTCATCCAAAGCCTGGCTACTACTAGAAATAAGTAAATATGCATCGAGCAGCAGTAAAAAGGAGGAGATGAAAAAGAAAACTGATGAAGTTGATGGGAAATGATATGCTTTTGTCGTTACACTATAAATACTACGAACAGAGATATGCGTCATGCGACGCGCTACTGTCACAAACTTGATCTTTAAGGGATCCGGCCGAGTTCTAGTCTACCCAGCGCTTGCGGGCGCGCGTGCTATTAGCCCCCGGAGTCACGGCCAGGCTGGGCAAAATCACCGTGGGCTGGTAGCCGCTCGGGGTCGTGGCGATCGTGCTCACGAAGTTCATGTGCTGCACGGCCGGCTTTGCCGGGGATGGAGTCAGAGTTGTCACCGGCATCATTTTGTTGAAGAAGTAGGTCGAGTAGGGCGTGTATGACGAACTTGGGTACCGCCGCGACGGGGTGCTCGTCACAGTGACCTTCGTGCCTGGCGTCAGTTGGAACGGCGCTACTCGTGTTGGTCCCTTTTGCCATGTATACGGGATGAGATATGAGCTCACGGTTTGTAGCGACTTGGGCAGCGTATAAGAAGTCCAGGATATAGTCGAGGACGATGCAGTTCCTGTGCCGGGCACGTTGTTGTCAGTATCCGTGGGGATTTCGCACGACGACCCTGCCTTGTCGGGGCCGGTCATGCCGTTAATCTGCACGAACCCCGTGGTGTACGAGATGGCGTACTCACTTGCCTTGTCCGGGTTTATTGCCGTAAGCTGGAACATATACGAGCCCGAAGGACCGAGGTCTGAAAACGAGGAGACAGGAACGCTAATGTCGTTACTTGCCGTGAGGTCGATCTTCGTTTTGATATCCGAGCAGTGGAACGCACTGCTGGAATTACACGTACACAGGTCGAGCGTGCCCTGCTTAAGGTCGCCCAGCTTGAGGACGGAGCCAGTTGTGGACCATGAGATCTTCACGGAGTCACCGGCGCTGTACGAGCTCTTATCAAGGCTGAGATGGAACTGCGCAGACACTACGTTCAGTAGCGCCACGAAGCCGAGGATCACAGCGAGCATTTCGGTCGGCGGGCGCGGGCAAGTACGGAGCGGCGGGACCTGGAAATGAAATGAAGGATGCGTTCGGCGTCAACTCCAAAAAGTTCACCTGCCTGGCGAGGCTTTGCTGATACATTTCGCTTAGTCACCGGTGAAGGGGTGACGAGCATGGCATGGCATGGCATGGCGCGCGCCCACGCACGCGCGTAAGCAAAAATAGAACACGCGTCACGCGGCCCGGCTCCCACGCGTGCCGCACGGGCCTTCGTCGCCCGCCGTGCGCAGCGCACGCACATAAGAAGGGCAGAACAGCGCCAGCTCTGACCGAATTGGCTTTATAAACTTGTTTTGTGTTTAATTCCTGCAGACGGCCAGACTAGCGAATATCATGTAGGGCGGTTCGAGCTAGTCAGACCTGCTTAGCAGTACTGCTAATGTTAGTTGTGTAAAGTGCCACAATGTTAGTATTTATTTCGAACTAAGATATTGGCCGTGCGTACGGCCCGCCTACCAGTTTGATTTGGCCGCTGCAAAAGAGACAAAGCCATCTGCTTCTTCTTAGGCCTGAGCCACCATTCTAGCCCTTGCCCTCGCGGTCCCGCGATACGCACAGTTGCGTCTGAAAAATCGTGAACGTCGAATTGCCGTTGTTTCAAGCCAGACAGAGTGGTCCACGCAGCATGCTGTACTTGAAGTCGCTGGCGAAGGTGCTGGACAACAGCGGCGCGCAGATTGTGGAGTGCATCAAGGTGCTGCGTAAGTCGCCGAAGAACTGCGCAAGAATAGGCGACCGCATGGTTGTTGTTGTGAAGAAGGCGAAGCCGATTCCGACGAACCTTGTCGGCACGGCCGCCGCGGCGCAGAAGCTGCGCAAGGGCGACATTCGCCACGCCGTGGTTGTGCGCACAAAGCAGCCCACGCAACGGCCCGACGGCTCGATTGTGCGCTTCGACGACAACGCCTGCGTGCTGATCCAAAAGACTGGAGAGGTCATTGGCAGCCGTGTGACGGGAGTCGTGGCCAAAGAGCTTAAAGACAAGGGCTTCAGCAAGCTCATCACGCTGGCGCCGCGTGCTGTTTAAAGCGGTGCTTTTCTCTGTACATATTTATCATTTGTGCGCGCTGTGCACAACCATTACTTACTGGAGTATATATCTGAAGCCAGTTTGTTTAGACTATAGCAGCGAACTCTGTGCTGCGAGCGCTATTTTTGTGCATCAATACCGAGTGGCAGTAGTTACAAGCAAGAACTACGGCAACAGTCGAATGGACACTTCGGTGGTTTTCATAATACTATATGATAGTATATGTAGATTACTAGTTCACAGCATCAGCTTTTTACAATCCCTGCACTGCAATCGAAGTTTCCACACCGAGAGTGCTCCACTCCATATTTCACTGCATTGGTAAAACCGCACAGGTAAACAGAACAGTAGTTCACCGCATTAGAGCTCGCCGCATTGGAGCTCGCCGCATTGGAGCTCGCCGCATTGGAGCTCGCCGCATGGAGCTCACCGCATTAGAGCTCGCCACATCCACAATGCAAGGCGGCCCGGCCCGGCCCATACGCACAACATTACATTTTATCATACAATAAAGACTTAGTGACTAGTTTTAAGCCCACCACGCTCCTAGTCTCGAGCATGGCCGTTCATAGTTAAATATACAAATATGCATAGGGATGCCCCTGCTCCGCCGCCTGCAAACGAGTCTCATATTTTGCGGAACATATGCCCACAGTGCACGCACACGTAAAACAGAATCATAGTTGTCTCGGCCCGCCGCTCCTGGCTCTGGAAAAACACGCACTCGTGCTCGTGGCACTTTGGGCACTCGTCGTTCGAGCGCGGCAGCGTCGGGTCCTGCGACAGGTCGTGCGTCACGCCGGCCGTCTCAGACACCTCCGAGATCAACTGGTTCTTGTAGATGAGCGGGTTGCTGGCCTTCTCCGTGTACATGCAGTTGCGGCATGTGTACAGCAGCTGCTGGTTCACGCGGTCCTCGCGCGGGTACAGCATGTTGTTGCAGTTCAGGCAGAACCGGAAACTCGCGGCCATGGTCGGTCCAGTCGGGTCCAGTCGAGGAAGGGAAAAAGGCGGAGTGGCGGCGGCGGCGGCTTTCTGTTCTGCACGGCGGGGGCTAGTTAGCGATATTTCACGATGTGTGACTCTTAGTGTTTCTCCCACCACGCTACTACATGCGGGTAGTGTGCTTTTTCAGCGACCACCTGAAATTTCCACTTACTGCCCGCCAGGTACTAAATCTGCATCGCATACTCCGCCATGATTCGCCGCTGCACGCCCCTGTCTGCTCCACTGCGCGCGCATCTCCGAGCCAGCATGGTCCGCGGCGTCCGGTTCCAGAGCCAGGATGCATCGGCGGCGCCGGCCGCGGCTCCTGTGGACCCGAAGATCTCGGCCATTGTGGACCAGATCTCGCAGCTGACGATTCTCGAGACAAGCACGCTTGTGTCGGAGCTGAAGACGCGGCTGAACATCCCCGACATTGCTCTGCCTGCTGGCGGTGCGGCGCCCGCGGCGCCGGCCGCGCCTGCTGCTGAGGAGGAGGCCGCGCCCGTGGAGGAGAAGATGATCTTCAACATCAAGCTCGAGAGCTTCGACGCCAAGTCGAAGCCCAAGATCATCAAGGAGGTCAAGACGCTGCTCGGCCTCTCGCTCGTTGACTCGAAGAAGCTTGTTGAGGGCGCGCCCAAGATGCTGAAGGAGAACGTGCCCAAGGAGGACGCAGAAAAGATCAAGGCCACGATCGAGGGTCTTGGCGGCAAGATCACAATGGAGTAAATGTACATAGGAAAGAACTCGAGATCATATTTGTAGTATTGTGTGCGGTAGCGAGCGTGCGGTAACGGCGCGAGCACTTGTGATCAAATACTTTGGCTGCTGGTATTCAGGCGTGAGTTGAACCAAAGCTGTTAAAATAAAGTATTTCAGTGGCCGCTAGCTGCGCCGTTAGCTGCACTCTTAGCTGTGCTAAGCGACGCCGTTAGCGGGGCCAGTAACGGCGTCGCTGAGCAATATCATAAGCGCCATCATTAGCAATGCCATTAGTTACGCCCAAAAGGCAAACCCCGGCCATCTATCCAACCTGTACTCACTAATTTAGTTAAACTCATTAATTCCGCGCAGCGAGCCTGGCAGGCGGCAAAATGCGCACCCCGTGGCGGATCAACCCGCCGCGCGCCCTAGCCGCGGCCCGTGCCCTGGGGCCATGAGATGGGCGGCTGCAAACGCTCAAAAATTTGTCAATCGGTGCAGCACAGAATGACGCTTCCCCGCGGCGTGCAGCGGCAAGTCTCGCGCCTCAACGCGCTCACACTCGGGCCCGGCGCCATTCGCCTCCCGAGCAACGTCTCGCGGCTCGAGCTGCGCTTCAACCGCTTTGTCGGCGAGCAGAACGTCGGCGCGAAGCGGTTCTGGCGCAGCGAGCTGCCGCCCATCCAGTTCTACAACCCGCACATCCCGATTTCTGTGAAACGGTTCGAGCCCCCAACAGAACGCAAGTCCGAGCTAATTGTCGAGTTTCTCGACGGCTCCTCGAAGTCTGTTCCTGCAGACAACCGCCAGCAAGCGGAGATTCTGCAGGGCCTCATTGACGCCACGGGCGCAAAAGGCGTCGAGCCTTCCGAGCAGGTCCGCCTGTAAGGCCTTTTTTTCTTTCTTGTACATATGACCGCCAACGGTGCAACCTTCGTTTTGGGCGCCGCTTGAATGGGCGCACACCGCTCTACTCATTCTTTGCCCGCTGTACATTTCTGTTTGTTTGTTTCCTTCATAGCAGTGTTCGTTCCCGCATTTGGTGATACCTCACTGCGCCGCGCCATGCTTTTGGGCCGCACTTTTGGGCCGTGCTTGGTCGCTTTGAGCCGCTTGGGCCGCGCTTGGGCCGCGCTTTCGCTTTCGGGCCGTGTGTTATATCATCTCTTAATTTGACATTATATATGGATTAATGCTTTGGCCATGTTCAGCGCCGCCGTGCTCGAGTGCAGCGTGTGTTTTGTTGCTGCTGCTGCTGCTGCTGCTGCTGCTGATCCGCGATTATTAGTTCTTTTGGGGAGGCCATGTAAATAAATAGGTTGGTGGGGCGATGCAAAGGCAGTTTCTAGCTTGTGACAAGGTTCTTCGTCGAGTTCCCGCTGTCGGTGGGTATGCCAGCAGTGACAATCGCGTCAGTACCGAGCTCGGCGTCGGCTTCGGCTCCTACCTGCGGTGCCGGGACGCTTTGCTCCGTGCGCTCTTCTTCCATCTGCGGTGCCAAAACGTTGTGCTCGAGGCGCTCTTCTTCCATTTGCGGCGCCAAGGCGCTTGGCTCGAGACGCTCTTCTTCCATTTGCGGCGCCGGGGCGCTTTGCTCGAGGCGCTCTTCTTCCACCTGCTGCGTTGGTGCCTGCGGCGGCGGAGTTGACGGCTGCGGTGAATGCGGCGGTGCGACCTGCAGAAATGGGTGGTGCAGTGCGCGCGCAGCGCTGTAACGCCGTCGCGCGTCGAGCTCGGTCATGCGGTTCAGCAAATCGATTGCCATCTCCTCGAGCGGGTCCCGCTCAGACAGTGCGCTCTCGGGCCGGTCGCGGCTCCAGTCAATGATCTGGTGCCACGGGTGCCGCGTCTCGCCAATTGTCGGGATGTTCGTCTCGAACGCTGCGCCGTGGATATTGGCAACAGCACGCATCTCGGCCTTACCGAACAAAGATGCCATTTCGACGAGCGCGTCGCAGTCGTCGAGCGAGCTAAAGAACGGGAACCGCTGCGCCAGCATGATGAGCATCACAATGCCGGCCGCCCAGACATCGATTTTGTCGGTTTGATTGTCGCACTTGAGCAGCACTTCGGGCGCGCGGAATCCACGCGTGCCAGCACGGTTTGCGCGCCGCGCCGAGCGCGTGTCCTGCTTTAGGTAGCCGCCCTGCATGGGCTGCGGCGCGGAGCTCCCGGGCTCGCCATTGCGGCAGCGGCACACGCCAGCCTGGCGCGCGTCCGCGCTCGGCATCCACTCGGCCAGCCCGAAGTCCACAAGCACGCCGCGCTTCGTCTTGCAGTTATACAAGAAGTTTGTCGGCTTCACGTCGCGGTGGATAACCTGCTGCTCGGCCGTGAACTTGAGCGCTTCCATAAGCTCGCGCATATAATGTTGCGTCTCGACCAAATCCCCGGTCACGTACATTGTGCGGAAATCCGAGTACTCGATGAAGGGCATCACCACCAGCACCTGATCCTGGTAGCGCAGCGCGTCGGTGGCGGCGCCAATGCGGTCGGAGTCGCGCAGCGCCCACAAAATGTCGAGTTCGTTCGCAATGCGCGTCGGCGACGACGTCGCGTGGATGCGCTTGATCGCCACGACCTGTGGCGGCCGCACCGTGTGGTCCACGGCCTTGTACACAACGCTGAACGTGCCCTCGCCGACCTTTTTGAGCAGCTCGAATTGGTCGGCTAGACCCTCGAAGCTGTGCACAAACTCGGCCAGCTCCGAGCCCATGTCCGCCTCCGCGGCCCGCTCCAGAGCAACGGACATTCGAGTGGAAACGCGTAGGCGGGCAGATGTCGCGCTTTTTTTGTTTGGCACTCGCCCGCGCCCTAACCTCGTCTTCGCGCGTCGGGAGCCTAATCACATCACGAATCCCGCGCCAGCGGGTTTTTGGGGCGTGGCGCCGGGCTGCAGACCAATTTCCCACCACAAAAGAAAATAATCGGGTGCGGCAACCAGGTTATTCGGGGCTCGGCGTTTCAAGGCCGTACGATTGCCTTAGCACGCTCGCGTTCTCACCGCCGCAGAGGAGGAGGAGGATCATTTAAGTAGCGCGCGGTCACGTGTGGTTCTCTCTTCGTGGTGGTAAACTGCCTGCCTGCCTGCCGGTCTGCGTAGAAATTCGTGCGAACCGCCGCTAATTGCATGCAGTAGAAGCGGTTTGAGCTGGTTTTTTTTTAGTTTGTGAGGCCCGTGTTGACCTGCATAGTCCTCTCTGGCCGCTTTCTTTGCCTTTTTTTGACTCTTGTGGGCACAAAGTAGGCCAGCTACAGCTATGCTTGCCGATCTCGTTTACGAGCGCTGTGAATGGACGGAATCCACAAAGTTGCTCGACTTCGGGTGCGGTCACCACGGAAACATTGCTACTGCGCTTTGCCAATACACTGAGCTGGCCGTGGCTGTGGACACAAACGCAGATGCCGTACATGCATTCAATGAGTGGTGCGATCTGCAGGGCCTCGAAACACACGAGGTCTGCGCACTGCTTCTTGACTCGTTTGAGTTAGAATCTCGATTCAATGGCTTCTTCGATATCGCCGTGGCTAGCCTCGTGTTCCACCACATCCCCGCGCCGCACCGCGAGGCCACGGCAGCAATGATAAAAGATCGTCTGCGCAACGGCGGTGTTTTCGTGATTTTGGACGTGCTCAGGCACGAAGATGCCAGCGATGCTAGTAATATTAATGGGTTTACGCAGCAGGAGATGCAGGATCTCTTGGCTCGAGCGGGTTTTGCCAAGGTCGTTGTCGAGCTGGGGCCGCGCATTACACTGCACAGTCAAAAGCGTACACGCATAATTATAGCAAAGGCAATAAAGTAGGCTCGCAATTGTACTACCCCTGTTTGTTTGTTTTTGTTGCCTTTCTTGCGTTCCGTGTCGCATAAATATCCGATAAATCGATAATTTAACGGCATTAAAGATTAAGTGCGGCGGCCCATGGCGGCCCAGTGCGGCCCATGGCAGCTCATGGGCGGCCGATTCTAAATCATTTGTTACTTTTCGCTCTACACACCTATGTAAAAGACGCAATGTGTTCCCGCACATCGTTAATCGTCATCACCAATGTCAAATGCTTCTCCACGTCTTCCTTCACAGCATTGTCCTTTGGCTTGTTCGACACGTCCGCGTCGCAAATACTCTCTATTGTGCTGAGCCGCGCACGCACTGCCTCGATGTCGAGATCGGCTAGCACGGCTATGGTTCTGTAGGCAACAATTTTCACTTCAAACTCGTCGTGCAGCCCGTGCGACACAACTGCGTCCACAGTGTGCCGGTAGCTCGCCAGCCGCACTAGGGCTGCACATGTGTAAATTCCATCTATCGCCGCCTGGCGAAGCGGCAGATTCAGGTCCACGCGGTGCTTGAAGGGCCCAATATTCAGCGTCTGTACTTGGTCGCTTATAGGCTCTAGAGCTCTCGCAAACGCAGTAAGCATCTCGTCCGCATACTGCGGCTGCGTCCGTGCTTCGGCAACCGTCTGCAAAATCCACGCTAGAGTCATGCAGGCCTCGGCTCGCGTCGCAGAGTCGAGGCTAGTGTTACGCAGGAACCTCAAAAGCGTGGGCAAAGAATTGACAAGCACGGCGCCATGGAGCAGCTTGATCGTGGCGATCATAATGCTCGCGGCGCCGTGCTCAAATAGCGTTAAGAAGGCGGCCAAGTCTTCTGGGGACGTGATCGCAGTGGCTAGTGACGCCGGGATCTGGAGCTGCGCGTGTTTCTGCGCAAGACTGAACACTGCGTGCTTGTCTCGCGTCCGCGACGCATAGGCTGTGAACGATGGTTCAAGCGCTTCTTCAGGTAGGCTCGGCGCATTCGCAATATATACATCATCAGCATTCGAGTTCACGGCCACGAGGCCAACAATCGAGCCCTTAACCGCCGCATTCTCCTCGAAACTTGACTTAAGCATCGTCTCCACCGTATACCAGTTCCAGTCAATGCCGTTTCTGGCCAGCGCCAACAAAACGCGCAACTGCGCAGAGCTTAAGCTTGAGAAGTCTGTTCTTGTGAACTGATAGCGGCCGTCAAGAAGCTGCCAACGTGTCCCTGCCGAGGCTGCGTGGACCTCTGGCACATCCGACTGAGCAAGCGCCTCCTCAACGATGCTCTTGTCTGCTTCGACCGCGAGGAAGCGGAGCAAATTCAGTGCCTTACTCGCAAACGCCCATTCCAGAACCCCGGGCTGCAGCGCGCGTGCTCTTTTCATGAGCACGACTTCCTTCTCATCTCGGCGGTCATCGTCCTTGAGATGCAATATCGTCTGCACGATCTCGGGGGCTACCGAGTCAGGCAAACTCGACAGCACTGCACAGCACTTAGAGGTTATTGTCGGGCTGTTTGCAACATTCAGAATCTCATTTACGGCGAACACAATCTCGCGCGCCTCATCGGTTGAGACCTCGCTCATGGCGGCCCTTTCTAAACAGTCGAGTGCAGCTGGTCGCAGCGCTGGCTCGGCTCGTAAGCAGTGGAGCACGAGCGGAATGGCCTCAGGCCAGTCACTTTGAGTCGCAAGCTTACCCGTGGCCTGCAATGCCGCTATTCTTAGCGGCTCCGCGTAGCTGGAAGACTTCGTCAACCGGGCCGCGTCCAGCGCAAACTGAGAAAGACCAAACTCAGTAGCCAGGCCCAATGCGTATATTGTTGTTTCCGGCACGGCAGCAATATCGGCGTCAAGCGCGCGCCTTATGATCCAGCGCGTGTCGTCGTCATTGTTCGTCGTGTCGTCATTGTTCGCGCTGCGAACCATGGTTATGTACTGATGAAGGAGGGCGGGCCGCTTCGACGCGGCCTCGCGCACAATGCGAGACACGAGCGGCTGCATATTTTGCGATACAAGCACCTTGAGGCCGGCACTAGCCGCAATCCAGTTGTTCTGCGTGACATCCCTGAGCACGCGCTGGCCCAGCACGTCAAAGGGAAGGTTTGCATCATCCTTGTTGTGCAAGGCACTCAATGTAGTCAACACTGAGTACATGGCTGAGCGCGCGCTCTCGTCGACTTCGGATCCGGCAGCAGCGAATACTGCGCGCGTCATTTCGATGCTGCTCGACTTGCCGGCAAGCTTTGCAGCAGCCTTTCTGACGCGGCTGGACTCGTCAAACCACTCCGAGTCGTCAGACGCACCGTCCCACCGCATCTCATCGTCGCTGTCCCCATCTGCAGCAGCCCCATCAGAGCCGCCGTACTCAGAGTAGCGCAAATAGCGCTGCGCCAGCGCATCGGCTCGCGGTTGGCTGAAGCCGTCCAAGTCATATAGCGCGGCGAGGGCCTCCAGGGCAGCCTCGCACATTTCCACGTCGGATGGAGTATCAGCATATCGACACAGGATGTCCTCGAACTCGGGAATGAGCCACGCATTGGGCACGTTGCCGGCCAGCTTGCCGAGAAGCGTCAGGGCAGCCGCGTCGCGCATTGCCGTCGCTGAGTGATGGACAAAGCGGCGAGCAAACGAGTTCCAGTCGTCGTCAGAGAGAGCTGGCAGCGTCAGGGCAAGAATGCCGAAGCCGCGCATGCGCAGAAGGCCCGGGTGCGCTGTGAGCTGCACGGCGTAGTCGTAAATGTCGTTTTTGCTGTTTTTGAACGGCGCCTGCTTAGCCGGATGCTGCAGCAGCTCGAGCACGGCTTCGGCGCCCTCAATTGTGTCGAACACGGGGTCGCGACGCAGCGCGGCCAGCACTGCTTGCACGGCGTCGCGCGGTACCAAGCGCGAGTTCTGAATGACGGCCTTCAGCGCCACGGCGCGGACCGTGGCCGGCGCGGACGAGGCCAGTACAAGGCTCGCGAGCTCGGCTGCCTCCAATGCCGCCATGTCGGCCACGACGCGGATGGCGAGGTTCTGCACGTCGAGCGCAGTGTCGCCGAGCAGTGCGACCACAAGCGCAGGCCACTCGGGATCAGCACGGCGCGCAGCCACCGCCTTCTGCATATCGCTCAGGCCCATGTAGCGGATATCCGCATCGAACGAGCGCAGCTTCTCCACTATGCTCATCTTGGCCTTGCCGCGAAGTGAATAGTAGCTGAAGGCGCTTTAGCGGTATTGTGGGCCCTGACGGGAGCCGACGCAGGAACACAACCCGCTGCGCACACGGCTCCTGCAGTTCTGGCCGCGTGCGCCTAACAAATGTCTACGGGATTTGCTTAAATTAATGCATGTCTAGTTCGTTACGCAGGGCAATGTTCATAGCAGCAGCGCAAAACGCCGAACTGTTAATGTATAAACTTAGTTCAAGCTTATCCAAAGACGCCCTAAAGCCAGGCGTTTGCTCAAAAGTTGCTAGCACTGCGCACATACCAAAATGTCGTAAAAATGCATCTGCACCCGCGGCGGCCGGCAGCCTGCATATGCCGAATCTGGCGGTGCGACGCAGGTGGTACCAGGCGCCAGGGTAGGCGAGGAGCAGGCCGCAGGGTTTCCGTGGACGGTTTCCGTGGATTTCCGCCGCTGGCGCTGGCGCTGCTGCTGTAGCTGCCCGCATCACGGCGAGACGGCGGGGGTGTGGGTCACGTGCGCTCCACGCGTCTTTTTGAGGGCCCCCGGCGTTATTTCTCCACGCGACACGTAGAAACGCAGACAAAATGCGGTCCGTACTCAGCGCCGTGTGCGTGCTTTTCGCGGTCTTTTCGGCCGCGCTGGCGTCCATTCCGCTCACGGTGAACGTGCCTGCGAACGACCGCACGTGCTACTACGTGCGCGCGCACCGCGACGACGCGAAGATCCACGCGTCGTTCACGGTCATGTCTGGCGGCCAGTTCGATATCGACGCGACGCTGACGCGGCCAGACAACACGGTTGTGCAGCGCGTCTCGCGGTCCGGTGGCGACGAGTGGCTGCTGACGGCGCAGCAGACGGGCGAGTTCGAGCTCTGCTTCTCGAACGAGATGTCCACGTTTGCCGACAAGAAGGTCCAGTTCGAGTTCGACATCGACACGAACGCCGTGACCGCGCAGTCGCCTAAGGCCGCTGGCGATGACGCGACCTACGAAATGGAGCGCTACGTCACCGAAATCGACCAGCTTGCATCCAGCATCTCGCGCCGCATCTACTACCTCAAGATGCGCAACTCGCGCAACGAGTCCACCGTGCAGTCCACGACGTCGCGTGTGTGGTGGTTCAGTGTCATCGAGCTCCTGGCTATTGTCGGCATGGCCGTTCTGAACGTCACCATTGTCCAGTTCTTCTTCAAGGGCTCGCGCAAGAACATAGTCTAAAAATGGGCAGCTTCCTTTGGTATATATAATGCAAATGACGCTTCTTTTTATATCCTTGCGGGCGTCAGGCCCGTGCCTTGAGTTATACATATACCGCTGCTTTCACCTCTAATCACGCTCAATAGTTTAACATCATCATAATATTATTTTTCTTGCAGACTTATTTCGAGGTGCACGATCTAGTCTCGTAAGTCTGATTTTACTTCGCCTGTTATTGGCAGTTCCTTTCCTTTCCTTTTTCTCCCCATGTGGACCTCAAATGGGCCGCACAATAGTGCGACTCATAACTTCACGCATGAGAGTTCTTCTTTTTCTCCAGCAAAACTTTTAAAGAGGCTACATATATTACACGCCATCCAATAAATAATAAACTAAACAGAGGAGCCGATTATCGAACTCACACTGGCATCTTTTTTTTGTTTTTTCTCCTCCGTCCATTAGTTCGGCCCGTAGCGCGCGACGGCCTTGTCGTGCAGCTGCTGGCCGCGCAGTCGCAGGTACACAGGCAGCGGAATGAGAATGATGCCGATGAATGCTAGCAGAGAGCATCCCCATGCTACTGGGTACCCATCAATGGCAAGGTTGTTATACATGGCCTTTCCAAACAGAGGGAACGCGCCAGCCAAAAGCGCACGCGACAGACTGTTACTAGCAAACGCCGACGCAACCTGCGTCGCCGGATAAAGGTTTCCAATCAGCGACAAGTAGGACTGGAACATGAGAGAAAGCGCTCCTCCGAACAGGGCGTTGCCCACCATCGACACGATCCAGTGGATCTGGCGATGCGAGCACCAGCCGAAAATAAAGATCGCCGTTGGTGCCATCACCGAGGCAACAATAGCCACATCTCCAAACACTTTAAATGGGTTCGGGTGCTGATCCCTGATCGTAGGCAGAAGCAGCGAGTGCCTCAAGTACAAAATGTACAGACAGAAGATAATGCAGCATCCGACGAGCACGGCAAGATACGACAATCCCTGCTCCACATAATTGAAGCCGTAGACCTCGCCGTACGTGATGGGAACGCCCTCAAAATAGAGGTACATCACACCGTACATGAGACCCAGGTGGATGTCCATGAGCAAAAGCGCCGGCTCTTTCATTGTCAGCTTGATCGGGTTCCAGAATATGTACTTCAGAACCTGTTTCGGCTTCTGCGTGAGCTTCTCGATGTCTCCCGGGGCCAGAATGCGTTTGTTTCCTGTGCGGCGACGCAGGCTCTTTGCCTTGCGCATGAGAATGGCCTGCGACGAAGTCTCGGGAAACAGAAACACCATGAACAGCAGAACTCCACCTGCCTGCATGAGCAGGTACCAGAACACCCACCGCCAAGAGTCATGCTGCGCAAACGCACCGCCAATAAGCGGGCCAACGTACGGCCCAATAATGCAACCGGCGCTCCAAGTGACGAGCGCGTAGGACACCTGCGGGAAGTGGAATATGTCACCGTAGATAGCTGCGCCCGTACTTTGCGGTGGCGAAGCAGCAAACCCGGCCAGCAGTCGCAGAACCGCAAACGGCGCGATGTGGTTTGTGAGCGCAGTCGGGATCTGGAACACAGCAAACATGATCTGACTGCAAATAAAAATATAGAGACGGCCGCCAAATAGCGGGTTCTCCGACATGGGGCTGAACCACAAAGACGCTAGTCCGTATCCCCAAACAAACAGTGACATGCCCAACATGACGTGCACGCGCGATGCACCGAAATGCTCCATGAGCTGCTCCTCGGCCGGCGTGAAGATTGCCGAGCCCATATACAGCGACGCCGTCGCTACGGCCATGATAAAGCCGGTGATAAACTTCATAAGGAACGGCCAGTTGTACGGACATGCCGGATCGTCTGGGCCGTCCCAATCGACTATAATCGGCTCATCCAACGTATCGGAAAATATCTGCGGCTCCTTCTCGTCGGCAAGCGAGCCGCTGCTTTTTTCCTGCACGCTGGGCTCGCGCTGAGAGCTCGGCGTCGAGCCAGAGCCCACGAGGTACTTCTCGGGAATCACATACGACTCCATCTCGAACTCGGGCTTGAACACGCGGCGGCCGGACGCCAAGTACACGGTCTGGCCGAATATGCTATCGCGCACAAGCGCCTTTATACAAAACGCAAAACTCATTTGCTAGACGCACTCCGCGTTCTTATTTTTTTTTTTTTCCAGAAAGGCCCGTAAATTGGCAACAGCCGTTTAATAGTTTCCCACTTTGCTGACGGGTCTCGAAACAGTTCGTACTACGAAGGCTTGCACAAACGTTGTTTGGACGCTAGCAAAAAAAAATTTCAATTCCCGAACAACTAAACTCCGGCAGCGATAATTTTATAGAAGACCGCGCCCACTACTTTACGCCTGGGTTGATCAGCTTCTTAATAATCCCCGCCTGCATGTGGCGATAGAGCTAGGCGATAATTCTGAACCGCTTGACCGAGGGGACGGCCCCGGCCGGGGAAGCAGCGCATGTGACCTTTATCGCTAACGGCACATTGGACAACTTTCGCGGCGAAGCCTTGAAAGAAACGAAGAGAGACAAACCAAAAGCACAAGCTAATAATAATTGAACAAACAGTGTTCTAACTAACTATATTGCAACGTGCGGCTGCTGCGCTAACGCGCGAAGCTGCTCTCACGCACAGGATCAAGTTTCACGAATCTGCTCAGACGTGCTCAAGACCCTAAGCATGGGGCGGTCCAGCACGGAAAAATTGAAGATGCTCGAGCCAGGCTCCGGCACAAGCAAATATGCATACGGATCGACCGTGGCTTTTCCCTGGTAAGTTTCTGTGTCTATTTGGCTATGTTTGGCCGGTCTCGAGGTAACCAAAGTCAATGCAACGCACCAGGGCAGCGGCTCATGCAGGGTTTTTCTTAAGCGCGGCGGTTTGATATCTTGAACCGCGCGGCAGGCGGGGCGGGGCGTATCAGCATGACTATGAGTCTTTCGGGGTAATCCGTTATTAAATAGCTGCTTTGGTGACGGGAGCCGGGCTGCCACCGTATTATGCTAATTTGTATGAATAGACATGACTTCCCCCATCTAGTTTCCGTCACTAAGATTAGAACTGCTGTCTCAGCGTGCACATGAGCTGTGCATTATTATTATTCACACCGTAGCAGGACCGTATATGGCGGATACTTTAAGCGAGCATCTGGCTCGCAAGATACACGAACTAGTGGGGGTTTCGAGAGCTGCAAATGCAACCTCCCCACTCTCTGGCTGGGGATTGCTTATAAGTCATACAATTAATGCATATGATATGAAACCGCTCGTTTTCCGACCGGTTTCGCTAGTTTACAAATATTAAGAAATACATGAGTCTTTTTTGTTCTCAGCCCGACGGCGGCGGCGAGCTTGTTCGCGGCTTTAATGTCCACATACGATGAGGCCGCCCCGTTTGCAGGGACCGCGGCAGTAGCTCTTCCGGCGTATCTGCCGTTGCGTCATCGCTTGCCATCTTGTCGGCAGTGCTGCCCTCGCGCGATCTCCTGTCGACCGGCACGAACACGGGCCGTCGTGGCGACTCGGGCTGCGCACGCGTGCGCAAAACCTCGGCGAGTCGCCCCAGGTTAGCGGCGTCGCCCTGCGCCGCCGCATCCGCAGCCTCCTGAACTACACCGGCGACCTCATCTATGTTCTGCCGGTAGTGCATGCGATCCAAGAAAAGCAGCTCGCGCTCCTTGTCCATCTCTCGTCGCTCAGTGTCCAGGGCCTTCTCCATCATGCAGAACTTCGCGAGCCGCAGCTTGATCGAGCTCATCTCCAGCTCCAAAAGCCGCAAGTATCGCTCGTACATGTACTTTTCTGTGTACGAGCTGAACACCTGCGACCTCGCCGCCGCGAGGGCGAGGCTGGCCGATGCGGCATCGCCTGGCTTCGCGTCGTCGCTGTTATGAATATCGCTTGCTTCTTCCGAACCGCCAAGCTCAGGCCCAGCTGTCTCGGCAGCTGCCTTTGCATTATCTGCTTCTGGTTTGGGCCAGAGCGGACTGCCGGTTTGGCTTCGCGTTGCCGGCTTCTCTGCAGCGCTATCCTTTGCCGAACTATCTGTGGGCTTGGAGTCCTCGCTACCTGGCTTATCCGCTGTTGTTGTTGTTGTTGTTGTTGTTGTTGTCGACTCTTCAGTATCTGGTCCCGCACTACTACTCTTCTCATTATGTGCTGCACCACCCTCGGCATTAGACTCCTCAGGTTTCGTCTCACTGGCCTCGCCATCGGGCTTCTCGGCGGCCTTTGCCTTTGTTTTGGCTGCTTCGCGCTTCACGGCCTCGGCAGCCTGAGCAGCACGCGCTGTGCGCCCGACAGCGGCTTCCACGATTTGGGGATCTGCCACGCTAGCGAGAAATGAGAGCACGCTCAGCACTGGATTCTCTTCGCGTGAAAACGGAATGTGATTCGTGTTGTATTTAAGCGGGCCCAAGTTCTCGGAGCTTGCGTTGTCCTCAACGGTTTGTTGTAAAAACTTGAGTATGACATCTGACTTGTCCTTGCCTACAATTGCGGCCACAGCATCCCAATCATGTGGGTAGCGCTCCATGGCTTCCAGCATTGTTCGCTCCTCTTCTTTTGTCCATCCCTTTGTTCCTGATGCACCGGCCTTGTCCGCCGCGGCCGCGCCTGGCGACGACGAGGAAGTGCCACGATCCTCAGCTGTGGGTTCTGCCGAGCTGTCGGCAATACCTGAGTCTGTGCCTGCATTGGCGTGCGAATCAGCCCCATAGGAATCAGCGCTACCGGCTGTAGCCGATGCTGGATGTGGCGAGCCAGAGACACTGCGTTCAGCTGCTCCTGCTGCGGCTGCTGCTGCTGCCGCGGCAGCAGGAGCAGTTTTATGAAGAGAAGCTCTGGAATCTGCCGAATCCAGGCCTCCTCCTGCTGCTGCTCCTCCTGCCGCTGCTCCTGCTGTCCCAGGCCTCGAGCCTGCGTGGGGAGGAGGGCCTGCGCTGGGACCAGCTTGGGATCCCGGTTTTGATTCCGATACCCTCGAGCCGTTCTGTGGTGGAATTGGCTGCAGGGCCGGGTCCTTTAGGCCCTCGTATATCTGGAAGGGGAACATGCCTCTCGGTGTGTCATACTTTACCTGCCAGTGGCCCGTGAATGGAGGGGCCACGCTGATTGGCCGAGCCTCTGCGTCGACTTGATAATTAATGAGGCCCCACTCCTCCAGGAAGTGGTGTACGCGCATGATAGTCGCCGCGTCGCCTACGAGGTTGCGGCGGCAAGCCGTCACTGTGAGGTACTCGACCGGGTTCAGGCGGTAGGCGTTGACCATGAAATTGCGGTACTTAACGTAGACCTGTGGGGTCTTAGAGCGGTTCCGGTTCGTGAAGAACTCCGGGAGTGACTCGCGCTCCACGTCTGAGATGCGCGTCATTGAGAACCAAGACGCGTAGCTCGGGATAACGACCGTGTGGCGCTGAGGAATGGCGTCTCGTTCCGGCATGGGCGCACCCTTCGTAGGGCCGCCCTGTGCATCTGTGGCAGAATCCTGGCCTTCGCGGTGCGAGTCGCTATGAGGGGGTTCAGACTCGTGTTCACGCGGTTGTTCAGGCTGCTGCTGTTGCTGCTGCTGCTGTTCACCCATTTGATCACCCATTTGATCGCTCTGCTGATCGGAACTCGATGGCTGCGGGGCAGTATCAAACTCCTTTGTATCGCCGTCCAAGTTCGACCGAGGCGAGCCGGAGCCGTCTGCATTTCCGCCAGCCGACTCGTAGGTCGCGTGGCCTATATCTGGTCGCGCCGAGGACTGGTCTGCAGTATCAACGCCGTTCATAGCGTCGTCGTCGAAGTCAATGGGAGTGGGCTTTTCCGACTGAGGAGCCGACGGGGCCATGTCGCTCATCAAAGCGTCTTCATCACGGTCCATACGGTCGTCGTCATTTCCGCCGTTCTCGGCCAAATCGTCTAGCCCATTAGACGGCTCGCGGCGGTCGCTTTGCATGCTGCCGGTGGCCGACGGCGGCTCGGCCGAGTTGTCGAGCGAGGCGCCGGCTGCGCCGCCTGCCGTGCCGGCCGCGCCCCCGGCCGGGGAACGCACATTATTCAGGTCAGGCCCGTCCTCATTCTCGAAGTCGTCGAGCTTCATGTAGGCGTCCGTGTTGGGGTCCGGCGAGGCGCCGAACCCGGGATCAAAGCGGTCGTCGGCACCGTCTGCGTCGAAGTCGTTCGGCGGGGCCACTCCGGCGTGCGCGCCGGAGTCGTACGCGGTGTGGGGCCCTGGCGAGTCGTGGACGACCGAGGCGCCGCGGCTGGGGTGCGCGCTGGCGGCGTCGTGCGGGTCTACGTGGTCGTGGGGCGGCACCGCGTCTTGGTCATCGTTCGGGGGGACCGAGGGGGCCGGAGAGTCGCCGAACATGCCGGAGAACATCGCGCTGGCGCTGTTTGTGTTGGCTCCATTGGCGATGTCGTCGAAGTCGTACGCCCCGTCGAGATCCATGGCCGCGTCTCGTGGTGCCCGTCGCGTTTTGGAGGACCGCCAGAAACAGGCACCGGGGGCGGACTCATCCGTTAGTCAGCATCAGGTGAGCGCACCCTGGGTTCCGTTTTCATGGCTTGGTTCGTTTATTATTATGGGTTGGACTAGCCGCCGCGCCCGCCGCCGCGCCCGCCGCGCCGCCTACCGGCGATGGCCCCTGCCGGGCGCAATTGCGTTGCGCGGGCGGGCAGCATCTTAGCCGCCGCCTGCGCCTGTGATTACGGTACATGTATGGATTGTCCTAGGGTACAAAATGGCGGCGCCGCCGATCAAACCGTCGTGGTCAGGGGTCGCCGCGTGGATTAGGTCTCGTTTACAAAGGGTACGGAGCGTGCATGCTGAGATGGCGAGGCCCACGAGGGGCAAAGATGCAGGCCGAAATGAACCGGCCCATGCTCGCATAGATGCATAGACTCCTTAATTGCGGGCGGAGCTGTGAATGCAGCGGCAAATGCAGCGGCAAATGCAAGCGGTGAATGCAAGTGGTGAATGCAAGTGGTGAATGCAAGTGGTGAATGCAAGTGTGAATGCAAATGTGGGCGGGAGCGGGGGACGCAGCTGCGGAGGCAGCAGGGGAGGATGCAGTTGGGGAGGAGGCTGTGGCGTGGCGATTGGCGATTAGCGCTGTGCGTGCATTGGCTGTGCGTGCATTCAATGTGCGTGCATTGCCTGCGCGGCATTGGCTGCGCTGCATTGTCTGCGTTAACGCGGGGCAATTCGAGCGGGCATCGCTCAATTAAGGCCGTACTGTGCGTTGCCCTGCTTCGCGGCTGGCCCGCCGCTTGCTCGCCGCTTGCTGGCCGCGTGCGCCGTCGTGGCTGCGCAGCATGCTGAACCCAGCTGGGCCTCCTTTATCAGGGCAGACTCCGCTGCACGCAGTGCCCCCACCGGAACAGACAGGAGGTGGGTGGAGGCGTAATTAACCTGCAGCCGCTGTAAGAGGAAGTTCTGCCGATGGCGCAGGGGCGCAGGGTCATGCACCGTGGGCAGTCATGCGGGCAGGGTGGGTACCGCGAAAAGGAGAGGACGCAAGGGCGGGCAGGGTGACTAACCCGCCGCACGCGCGCCACTGACGGGGCGAGCTGACTCAGCCGGCCATGTCCCGTTCCCGCTTGGGAGTGGGGGTGGGGGGAGGCTTTTTTTTCTCCTCGCCCAACCCGCTTATCTGAAACAGCCTGGCGGCGACCCCTCCCGCGTTCGACAGCCGGCGCCCGCTTAATGAGGTGGGAATTACCAGATCTCGGGATCAAAAGTAGCCGGCACCCCCGCGGGAAATGACTCCTCCCTCCCCCAGATCGACGCACTACTAGCCGAGAGATAGTCAGCGATAGTAAACTACTAGTAAGTGAGAGTGCTTCGCATTTTGTGGTGGTAGAATACAAATGAGCAGCCTGGCCACCGCGTATCTCCAAGCCCTTGTTCTGCATCCTGTGCGCACAAAGGCGCTCACGTCGGGCACCTTCAACGGCCTGTCCGAGGTGCTGGCCGCCGTGCTTGCTGGCGACCGCGACCCGAAGTACGGGTACCTGTCGCCGCGCGTGCCGAAGATGGCCCTCTACGGCTTTCTTGTGTCCGGCCCACTCGCCCACTATCTCGTCGACCTTGTGCAGCGTGCGTTCCGCCGCTCGAAGCGTGGGTGGGCCACGAACGTTGCCCAGATTGTTGCCCTCAATCTGTTTGTGAACCCCGTGCTCGCGGCCACGTTCATTGCCTGGATGTCCGTGCTTGCCGGCGCGCGCTCGGCCAAGGACGTCTACGGCCGCGTGCGCGCCAGCTTCTGGCCGATCCTGCGCTCGCAGTGGGTCTCGTCGCCGCCGCTCATCGCGTTCGCCCAGCTGTACATCCCGAAGCTGGCCTGGACGCCCGTGTTCTCGTTCTTCGCCTTCCTGCTCAGCATCTACCACAACACGATTGTGCGCCGCAAGCAGCAGAAGAAGACGACGAAGAAGGACTAGATGATGATAGCAGTTTGATGATAGCAGTTCAGCTTTTAAAGACCTTGCCTAATCTTCAAAATAACCGATTAGCGATTAGCCGATTAGCCGATCTGCCGATCTGCCGATTTTTATTTTATTTTAGATCTCAAGCCACTCGACCCGCGTAGCCCGCCGCAGCCGCCGCCGCCGCAGCCGCCGCCATGCACGGACGGGCACGGGTCGCATATCGAGAGATTTTTAGTGCTCGTCCCCGCGCGCGCGCGCGCGCGATACGCGTATTTACGATGAACCTCGTTGCTTGTTTTTTTTCTAAACCCTGAGAGTGCATCGCTGCAGCACCCGCACCCGCACACGCACGCGCAGCCCTCGCTCAATGCGAGGAACAATCCTTGCTAGAAGCAAAATAAACGACGATGTGCGGTTGGGTGCGATCCGGCCCGGCGCGCCGAGGCCAATTTTGCCCGTGGTTTGGCCCGGCAAACAGCCAGAGCCGCCCGCGCACGAAGACCGGCTTCCGCATCCGTGGTGATCTCACGCCTTTGTCTAAAGTAGAGAACAACCATGCGCCTTCCTCGCAAACCCTTGCAGGAACCCTTGCCGCGGCTCAGAAATCCGGAAGTATTTCGTGCATCATCTCTGCATAGTTGGGTGGGTATTGCTTTACGAGGCGGCGCGTTGCCATTAGCAGTAATGTCCGGGCGTTCGTAAGGCTCAGGATCACGTGCGCGCCGCCGCCGGCAGCGAATTAAAAAAAGCACCGGCGAGCCACACGAGCCCTACTGGTCACTGGGGTGGTGTAAGGGCACACCACCACCACCACCACTACCACTCCCCTGAGCCGCAACCCATGCATGGGCAAGGGCCCCTCCTGCCTGCACGCTATGTGGGGTCGTGAGGAGCGGCAAGCTAAGCCATCATTTGTGCTCCCCCGCCTGGTCACGCGCCAGGCTTGGCCTTATACCTAAAAGATCCGTACTGAATTGATTCGTACGAAGCCGCATGCCGACAAGCAGCCTCGAGGAAGCTCGTTTTATGCTTCCGGCGCACGCAAATTATGAAACGCACGGGACCGTGAAACGCAGCCGCCGTCGATCGGGCGCAGGAAAGCAACACCTGCGCCTACGCCCAGGTAAGCAGCCGCCGATTGCCCATACAAGAGATCCAGGGCACGGATAACGCAAGGAAGGCTGCATAAAGCAGGCAGCTCCCGCCCAGTATACGCGGAATAGTGGTGCGCATAACTGGGCGTACCCGCAACCCTTACAGTACGCATACATGAAGCAGCAATATCTGCTGCAGCATGCAGAATCTCCGGCTAAGGCCCCAAACAACTTATATTCAGCGCCATCCCCAAACTTTAGAACCGATTATTGAGGGGCGCAAGGTCTAGTACTACATACCTGATCACTGCCACGCACTGCCAGCACTTAAACGAACATATACTGCTCGTTCACTTGCCTCTGCCATTTATACCTCATTGACCCCTTGCGTCTCCTAGTTATCCTGAAATGCCGAACACGATGATTCTACATGCTCTCCGCCCTTTCATTGGCACCGAACGCGGCCAGGTCTCCGTCGGTGTCGACAGGGAGGTCGTCCTCCTTAGCGACACGCACTGGTACTGGTGGTTCGTGCGCGACAGCCAGACCGGCTGCGAGGGCTTTGTTCCGGCAGAGATCCTCGAGCTCCCGAACGAGCGGCTGGCCCGCCTTAATCGACAGATGAACATCCACCTGCCCAGCTCACCGCTGGAGCCGGCCTCTGGCACGCGACATAGGCGCTCGAAGAGCGTCCACTTCGCAGACTTCGACGAGCCCCGCAGCTCGTTCGACTCCATCGAGTCGCTCGAATACGACGACAGCTCGCCAATTGACTCCAGCGACTCCGAGGAGTCGCTGGTTTCCTCGCTCGACTCCGAGCGCAGCCTTCTGCATCTGCATATCGAAGACGGCCCCAAGGCAAAGGACGCCGGCGGCGAGCAGCATGCCTTAATGATCCGCGCGCCAGAAGGCGACATCGACGAGCTCGACGTCTACTCGAGCGTGTCAAGAGGCATGTATGCGTGAGCGACACTCATACCTGTCACGGAAAATGCCCAGGCGGCGCTGGCGCTAACTCGTGTGGGCTCTTCACAGTGTGTTAACAACAACAACATCATCATCATCATCAACAATAACCCCTTTTTGGATGCATCTAATTAATTCTCTTTTTATTTATCATTTGATTTAACTTATTCTTGACCCTTTGTTTGTGTTGTTGGCCTTCACTCCGAGCTTCCGGGAATTATTATTTTATTATTCGCAACACTGAAACCGAAACAAAAGCAGCAGCTCGCGGCAGCAGCAGCAGCAGCTCGGGGCGTTGGGCGGGACATGATCATCGTTTCCCGATCAAGCAGGCCCGGCCTGTTCCGGTCGCGGGGCGCTCAGGAACACCCGTTTCCGCAAGCGGTGGTCCTGCGGTTCTGATGCAGGGCCGCCCTCGCATTGTGATCGCCAGCCCGTTACTAAGGCGTGGCGCATGGCGACGGGCCATTGTACGACAATTGCCGGCATATCGATGCCTGATTCAATGTTAAAATACAAAAAGCCCCATCATCCGGCTCGGAAAAAACGGGAATGCTCTTGCGGTTGGCGCAATTTGTCCGAAAATGGCGCTACATTCAAATTCGCGCGCCTTTGACGCACTCGCCTATCTGGGTGGAAAAAAAAGCGCCATGCCCTGGTGCGGATTAAAAGGCATATACGATCTCGCTGCACTAGTCATGCATTCAACGGTGGTGAACGACGTTACGATTAGCAGCCAAGCGCCGATAACGCAAGCCGCAGTAAGCAGCGTGCTGCGGTCTCGTCTGCTGACCGCGTCGTATCGTTGCAGGCTTGGTGCTGGCATTCGTATAAAAATTTTCCATACGTTCTTAATTTAGTCTAAACACGGCAATGGAGAATGCCATGCCATGCAATGCACTGTGTGCGCCTTCAGCAGTTGATGCACTGTTGACCGGGATTTTCAATGCATAGACCTTGCCACAGCTGTGTCCTGCGAGTTGCTAGTGATTGTCGGAGGATCTTCGCGGGCGGAGCACCTAATTGGGTAGAAAAACAGAAGTTGGCACGGCGGCGGGCCTCAGCATACGAAACAGGTTATGTAGTTAACTGAGTTGCTGCTCTTTGTATTTTATTTCCCTCTGTTTAGAACCACAAACTCGGCGGTTCTCGTGCGGTGCTTGTGCGGTGCACAGCGGCGCGCAAACAGAGAGCCCGTAACATGTGTAGGATCGGCACAGCACATGTGTAGGATCGGCGTAGGCAGCTGTCATCTGCGTGCGACGCGTGATGGGCACTAAGTGGCTACACTGAGTGCTGAGTGACTACACTGAGTGACTACACTGAGTGGCTACACTGAGTGACTGCGCTGAGTGACTGCGCTGAGTGACTGCGCTGCAAGGCTATGGCAACAGCCTAGTGTTGCCGTCTATACAGTTCATAAATAGTAGCAAAGGCAATCAGGTCTTGTTTTGAACAACAAGTGTACTAAATATCGAGCGGAAGGTAGCCTGCGGAGCAATGCTCTGCTCCAACAATATATCTACTACATTGGGCAAAAGTGTGTGCACTGATCCTGATAGCAACACCTAATAAAAAGCTATTTGGCGTGTTATTTTTACTCTGCGCGCCAGTAAATATATTTGTCTCCAGCTACTGCTCGCTAACATTTTGTCAGGCAACAACTCAGGGCTGAGGCAATGAGAGCAGTAACGCTAATCATCACGGGAGTTCGACCAAGAAAATGGCTCTACGTAAGCTGTAAACTAAAGTGGGCGGCTCGCGCCAGCCTGCAGCATCTCGCGCAGGCTTGCTACCTCGGATTGCCCGCGCAACCCCGCTACAAAGCCGGATTAACTGCACCAGTCTTCCCTCTCCCCCCCCTCGATTTAGCCGCCGCCAGCTTATTTGTCACGTTTCGCTACGTACGCCCGCCGCACCACGACGCACTATCAGCAGGGCTAACCCGCACTTTTGCAAGTTTATTTATAATACACGTGACGGGAGAGTGGAATCTTCATCCTAGCTATGTGGACGCCGGAGAGTGAGACGCTGAGCACGCTAGCCGTGCTGTTCCAGCAGTCCAATAACGGCGCGCGGGACCACCGCCAGCAGCGCATCGACGCTCGCCGGCAGGTCGAGGCCGCGCGCCAGCAGCCGGATCTGGCCCAGTACCTCGTGTTTCTGCTCGTCGAGCACCCACCCCTCGTCCCGCCCACCGCAACCGAGGCCGTGCGCGCCATGGCCGGCCTGTGGCTCAAAAACATCCTCAGATTCGACTGGCAGCGCCTGCCCGCGCCCGCCGTCGCCTACGTGCAGCAAATGGTCACAAAGGGCTTGGCAGACCCGCACCAGCTCGTGCGGAACGCGAGCTCCATTGTGGTCACTACGCTCATTTCAAAGGTCGGGCTGCAAGGCTGGCCCCAGCTCTTGCCCGAGCTCGTGCGTGCCATTGACACCAGCGCCGTGGGTGACCCCGTTCAGGAGGGCGCCATCAGCGCGCTGGCCAAGATCTGCGAGGACAGCGCCGGCGAGGTCGTGCAGGACGAGGCGCTGGTGTCGCAGCTCGTGCCGAAACTCATCTCGTTCTGCGAGTCGCCGAGCCCCAAGGTCCGCTCCCAGGCCGTGTTCTGCTTGACCCAGTTCGTGCCTCTCGGCTCGCAGGCGTTCCTCATCCACATAGACGAGTTCATGCAGGCGTGTTTTGCGCTGGCGCAGGGCGATACAAACGCCGACACCATGTCGAATATCTGTGCTGCATTCAGCATGCTTCTGCTGGCGCGGCCTGACAAGATTGCGCCGCACTTGCAGGGCGTCGTGCAGTTCTGTCTGCACTGTTTGCGGTCAAACGAAGAGTTCGTGGCGCTCGAGGCCGCAGAGTTCCTGCTGGCCTTGGCCGAGTCTGAAGCAGACGCCGAGTCGCTCGCGCCGTACTTGCCCTCCATTCTGCCGGCCATTTTAGAAACAATGGTGTTCTCAGATGACGACGTGTTTGTGCTCGAGAGCCTTGCTGAGGACGACAGTTCTCAAGCCGATAGGGACGAGGATATTCGGCCAACCCTGCCTAAGTCTCGACGAGGCCACGGCCAGCGAGACGACGACAGTGATGACGAGGACGAGGACTTCGAGTCCTCGCTCGAGAACTGGAACCTGCGCAAGTGCTCTGCTGCCACGCTCGACCAGTTTGCCCAAAAAGAGCCCACGCAGACTTTGAATATTGTACTGCCCCACCTCCTACAGCGCATCTCGGCCGACCAGGCGTGGCCCGTGCGCGAAAGCGCAGTGCTCGCATTCGGCGCCATTGCCCAGGGGTGTGTGGCTGTGAACGAGACCTCGTTTGTACCCGAGCTCGTGCCGTTTCTGATAGACCTGCTGCGAAATGAGCACGCGTCGATCCGCGAGATCTCGTGCTGGACCCTCAGCCGCTACGCAGCACACGAGAACCTCGATGGCCAGGTTCTCGAGGGCGTGCTTAAGTGCATGCTCGATGTAAATAAGCGAGTGCAGAGTGCTGCCTGCGCGGCGCTATCGACACTGGCTGAGGCGGCCGGCGAGGCCCTCGAGCCCTACGCCGGCGAGCTGTTCAACCATCTGCGGAGCTGTTTCGCTAAGTACCAGGCGAACAACATGTTGTCGCTTTACGAGTGCGTGCAGAGCGTGGCCACGGCGGTCGAGGGCGCCGTGCAACGGCAGCCGGACCTGGTCAAGGTCCTAATGGAGCCGATGCTGCACCGCTGGAGACTAGTAAGTGACGAGGACCGGGAGCTGCTGGCCATGCTTGAGTGTCTCAGCTTTTTGGCAATGGCCACTGGCCCGCCCTTCGCCGAGCATGCGCCGCCGATTTTTGAGAGAAGTGTGCTGCTGGCGCGAGAGAGCCTGGTGCTCCTTGAGCGGGCCGCGCTCGACCCGCTCAGCGTCGACGCTCCGGAACCCGTTGTTGTTGTGTGCGCTTTGGACATGATTGACGGGCTTGTGCAGGCCCTGCATGATGAGGGCATGGCGCCGCTGTTTGCTGCTCAAGAGCAGAGCACACAGACCACGATTCTGGATTTGGTGCGGTCCGGCATTGCCACTGGCGATCTTGAGATCCGCCAGAGCGCGCTGGCCCTGATTGGCGACCTTGCGATCTACTGCTTTGAGTCGCAGCTAGTGCCGCAGCTGCCCGTGCTTGTGCCCGAGCTCATTGAACAGATTGATGTGCGCGAGATCGAGGACAACGTCATGTACGAGCCCGTGGGCAACAACGCCATGTGGGCGCTGGCAGAGATCGCGATGCAGCACGACAAGTTCTCGCTTGAGCCGTGGTTCAACGAGCTGTTCCAGCGCCTGGGCACAGTGCTGTGCTCGCCCGTCGTCATCAGCCATGCGCTTTTGTCGAACGCGGCTACGGCCATTGGCCGGCTCGGACTGGGTCTGAGCCAGCTCGTGGCCCCGCACCTGCGGGTATTCATCAGCAAGTGGCTCGAAGTAATCATGGATGTCGACTCGACCCTCGAGAAGGACACGGCATTGCAAGGAATCTGTCTTGTTGTTGCGGCGAACCCATCAGCACTGGAGATTTCCGATCTGCAGCAATTTCTGAAGGTGCTGGCCGCCCACTTCACGGCCACGCCGCCCCTCAAGGAGCTTGTAAGTAAGGTGCTTGAGGGCTATAAAAACTACCTGCCGAACTTCGCGGACGTCATTGAGAGTCTGCCGCTGGAGTTCAAACAGCAGCTTCGGTCTATGTACTCGATTTAAGCACGCGGTGTGTACCGCTGCGACATACATTAGCATTTACAATTGGCGGCTCTTCATACAAAGCCGCTCTTTCCGACCACCACCACCACTAAATAAATAACCCACCACTACTACGGACACTACTAGCATTTCGTGAGGTCAGCAACACGATACGGGCGGGTAATTTTTCTTACTAAGCTCGTCAGCTCCCCAATCACGCGCGCGGTTTTATCCTGACTGGCCTCGTCTCCCTCCCTCCACAACTCAAAAACCACAAAGCAACTGCCAAAAATGGGTCACGGTGGCTGGTGGGTGTCCCCTAAGCAGAAGTACGTCGTGCGCTACGGCCTTGCGCCGAACGCGCAGAGCCCCTTCAAGGGCACGGCCTACAACGCCGTCTTCAACACGTTCCGCCGCGTGAAGGGCCAGTTCCTGTTCGTGGTGCTTCCTATCGGCACATATCTCTGGCTGTGGAACTGGGGCAAGTCCTATAATGAGTGGCTTTACACGAAGGCTGGCCACGAGACGCTCAAGAAGCTGGAGTAAGCGGCCAGCATGGAAAAAGGCCTCGGTCAACGGACAAGGTTTTTTGGCGAGGCGGGCGCGGTTAGATTATTGCGCGGCCTGGCTCGCCATTAGCTCGTAAAAGTATAAATAATTATCAAATATGCATGCATGCATGCGATGCGATCGTGTCGAGGAATGGCGCAATCACTATCCGGCCCGCCGCGCGAGACAATGCGGTCTTCTCGTATTTCTATTCCTGATTAGCGTGAGCAGGACCCGTCCCAAGGCGCGCGCTTAAGTGCGGCTCGGCCCGGCTCAGCCCGGTGAAATTTGGCCTCGTGCGCTAGGTTTCTAGATTGGGTGTACATCGCCCGGCGCATGCTGGCCGTGTTTAAAGCGCGGTTAGCCGCCGCGTGCTGTGTAACTACTGGTGGATTGGCTAAGGTTTTACCCCGCCATGCATCCACCTTATGTACAAGTAGTAGGATGCATACCAACCTTAAGCTTGCGTGGCCGTGGTGGCGGGACACTCTCTGGGCACCATGCGTGCAACGTGAGCTGATCAGCCAAGGCGTTCCGATGCGTGATTTCGCATGATGGTGTCAACAAGCTCATGGTTTGGTCTAAAAACGAAATGCAAAGTCAATTATAAGCTCCTGGGGCCCAGATGAATGGAAGATGCTCGAGTCATCCGTGCAACCTGTGCTCGTCCGGGGGGCGGGAGGACTATATAATGCGTGCGGCACCTCAATGGTTGAGGTACCAGCACTCTCTTTACCTCTGCTACAATCTACAATGACATCCGCCATCTTTACTCTTGCCGCTCTCTTCTCTGCCGCTGCTGCCTTCCCTTCGTTCCCGTTCCATGACGAGTGGAACCAAGAGCGTGGTGGTGGTAGCTACGGCCAGCAGTACGGGTACTATCAGTATCCGCAGTACGCTCCTCAGTACGCTCCCCAGTATGGCCAACAGTACGGTCAGCAGTACGGCCAGCAGTACGGCGGTGGATACTCTCCGCAATATGCTGCTCCTCAGTATGCTCCTCAGTATGGCCAGCAGTACGCGCCTCAGTATGGCTACTACCAGCAGCCGCAGCAGCAGGCACAGCCGCAGCAGCCGCAGGCACAGCAGGGCTACACTGGCCAAGCAGCCGCTGCTGCCTCGGAGACCAGCCAGGAGCAGTACGCGACGCAGGCCGCTGCTGTGAAGCCGACCCAAAGCGGCCAGTAATCTCTCGTCTAACTAACGGCATTCGTTCCATATTAGGCAGTTCTATTTAACTTCCCAAGACAGAAGCCCCTTTTCAGTACAGTAGTTCCCAAAAAGGGAAGTAAAGGAAGACGCTGCACAGTGTTGCAGCCGTTCGGCTCAAGTGCCTCATATATACGGTGCTTCGTTACCTTTAATAAAGGGCCAGCCAAGTACATGAGAATTCCTGCCATCACTTTAGCCCTCACCGCCCTTTGCTATGCGGAACCAGCCAGCAACAATAAAGCTAGTCCGTACGGAGAAACCGCACCACCGAGCAACGTGGCCAGCGCGCAAGGCGCTCCGGACGGCGCGTTCTATCCTCAAGGTGCCGCTAATTCCGTTCAAGCTGGCAATCAGGGCCTCGGCTACGCCGTTCAAGATAGCAAGCTTGATACCTACGCCGCTCAGCCTGATTGGGGCAGCCGTGCTCTAGACGCCGCCGGCCCGCCTTCGCCAGCGGGGCTTCGCACAAATGCTGGTCAGTTTGTGGCCATGCCCGGCATTGCCCTGCCTAAGGTACAGTCACAGGAGCAGTTCCGTCCTAAACAAGAGCGCCAGCCGCCAGCCCTCAAAAACCCGGTGCAAGCCAGCAGTGAGGGGCTCATCCCCGGAGATGTGTTTGGGCTCATAACGTTGAGTGATAACCACGACGTCAATGGGGAGACCGTGGTCATCTACCAAGATGGCACGTTAGGAATCAACGAGCCTAATAGCCCCGGTTACCTGTTTGAGGCGACCTTGATGCCTGAGTACGACCTGTTGATTGTGCCCGAGCCGCTGCAGACCGTGAAGCTCAATGACAAGGGCGTGCTCTTTGTGAACGACTCGCTCTACAACCCGGCACCGATTTTCTCGTCGAGTCAATGGTCTCTGCGCATGGACGACGGGCACGGTGTTATCTGCCCATCGTGGAACTCGGTGCTTGTCTACGTCAACAAGGACGATGCGCCGCCGTGCTCGGACGCCGTGGATGTGAACCTCCACATTGTTCCAATTACCGTCTAAGAACTCCCGTCTGCGTTTGCATGTTCGGCCAACTCAAGCTGCGTGTGCACGCGCCTACCTTTCTTTTCTTTCTTCCTTTTGGGTGTCTGCCCCCCCCCCCACATTATTATTATTATTATTCTTACCATTCTTCTTATTCTTACCATTCTTATTCACGTATAACCGCTGTGGGCACAAAGAGCAGTCTCATTAATTCAATTCTCTTCATCCATATATATATATTTGTATTTGTTTTCTGTGCCTGAGCATTTTGAAACACAATTGAGCGCTCGGCAGCCCACAAACGCCAAAATGCATGCGCGCGCGAGCCCAAGCCCTGGGCGTAAACAGGCAGCGGCGGCGACGGCCCCGGCTTGAATAGCTGCGGGCGGGCGTGACCCTTAATCTCCTTCTCATGGCGACGGTGGACAGTTGGACAGACCTTGGATTTGCGAATCTGCAGAGCGTGCTCGACGAGCAAGGGACTAAGATCGCCGCGTACCAAGAAGAGGGCAGCGCGTCGCGCAAGGCGCTGTCCTCGAAAACGAAGGCGTTCCGCAAGCTGAGCGACGCGGAGAAGCTGACGGAGATGCGCGGGCTGCTCAAGGCGTACCAGTCCGGCATTGACGCGCTGACGACACGCTGCCAGTTTGCGGAGTCCTGCTTCATGAACGTGTACCGCACGCTAGCATTGGTCGCGGATCCGAGCCCGCTGCTCCAGCAGCAGCAGCAGGAGATCGAGAGGCTGAAGAACAGCACGAGCGGCGAGTCCGGCCCCGAGGAATCGCGGCTCGCGCGCGACCTCGAGCGCCAGACGCAGCGTGTGGCGCAGCTGGAGTCGAAGCTGAAGCGGCAGGCCGCGGCGCCGTCGGAGCCGGCCACAAAGGAGCTCGAGGCCCGCATCGACGAGCTCGAGACGCAGGCCGCAGCAGCAGAGTCGCAGCTTGCGAAGGCCCAGACGCAGACGCGCGAGCTGCAGGCCCAAACCGTGCAGCAGCAGCACGATCTGCGCAAGTATTTGGCCGAGCTTGCCGTGAAGCAAGACTACGACGACTTAAAGCGCGAATTGACAGAGCTGCGCGAGGCTGCCGACGGCGGCGACCAGGCTGAGGGCGAGTCTACGGGCGCAACCAGTGCGACAGCCACAACTGCGGCTGCAGCGGGCGGATCGGAGGCGGCCAACTTGCGCCTAACGAACCAGACCCTCGAGCTCTCCGTACAGCGGCTCACTGGCCAAAACGAGCGGCTTACTGCGGACCTCAACACGACGCGCCAGCTAGTTTCCAAGCTTGAGGAGGACCTCAGCTCGTTGAACCAGTCCGACACTTTCTCCACGATTAGCGGGTGGACGGCGGTGCCGCGCACTGGCCAGCGCGACCAGCCCGTATCTGCGATCATCACGCAGCAGCGCGACCGCTACAAGGCGCGCATGCTCGAGCTCGAGGAGAAGGTGCACAGCAGCGAGGCGGCGCTCAGCCAGACAAAGCGCGACCTCGAGGCCATTCGCAAGGACAACCAGGGCCTTTACGAGCGGGTCCGTAACCTGCAGGCAGCAGCGCCGTCTACGGCCCCGCTTCCTAAACGCCTGTACGAGCCGACGGCCGAGATGAACATGAAGGACTTGGGCATTGACCGGGCGGCAATGGGCATGTCGCGCGTCAATGCGGCTGTATACCGCCTGTTTGGCCGCGCCGTAGCCGACGAGAAGTTCCGCCAGGGCATCTGCGTGTATGCAGCGCTCATACACGTTGCCCTGCTATGGTCGTTGGGTCGGTCCTCGGGGGGGTCTGCAGGGGCCGTGGCCTCGGTCGCGCCTGGTGGATCTGCAGGCAGTCCTACTGCGCCCCAGTAAATTATTTATTCTACTCACCAGTTCTAACTGCTGCTTAGCTTACTGACTGAAAGCATACTTTGGCTTGTTTTAGGCGAATGTTTGGGATTCTTTAGCCGTACTTATGTGCGCGCTGCACATACTACCACTCAATAACTCTACAATTGTTGTCTTTAGTATGTGCGTGGCTGCCAATTACTAGTGGTGCCAATTACTAGTGGAGCCAAAACATGAAGCATGGGTAGTAGTGAAGTTTGCAGCGGCATCGAAAACTCGTCCGCAGGGAAATTTCAGAGCTGCGTTAGTAAATTTCGATCACTCACTTATTCGTGCTGGACATGATATGTACGACCAAGGCTGGCCTGATTATAAGTTAACAGTATCTAGCTACGCTTAGCAGCCAGGATCCGCCCCCGGGTGCGGCTCGAGACCCACTTCGGCTTATCCGTGGCCTTGGCGATCTCCTCAGGCTTCTCGCTGAGCTGGATCTCGATGTGGCACGGCTGGGAGTTGAACTTGTTGATGCGGCCGAACGCACGGTAAGTACGGCGGCGGTTCGCGGGTGCGTGGTTAACCTGGATGTGCGAAATAACCAGCTCCTCGGTGTTGAGGCCCTTGGCGTCGGCGTTGGCGCGCGCGTTCTCAAGCAGATCGGTGAGGAAGGCAACGCTCTTCACAGGCCAGCGGGCCTGGGTCGTGCCGTGCTCCTTGCCCTGCGCAGTGCGGCCAACATCGCCGTGGTGCTTGCGGAAGGGCACAGCACGCTTCTTCTCCGTGACGGCAGAAAGGTACTTCAGCGCCGTCTCGAGCTGCAGACCAGCGATGGCCTGGGCCGTCGCCTGCGTGTTCTTGAAGCTCACACGGAGGTAAGAGCCGCGCGAGGACGCAGTCTTAGCCGGGTTAACCGGGGTCTTGCTGTAACGAGTCATGTCCTATGAATCCGGTGGATCTGCTCGAAGGGGTGCCAAAAGTCGCTAGGTATTCCTGGGTCCCAGCGGCCTGCCAGAGTCGTACGTCCGCTATCACGTGCGCGCCGGTGAATTTTTTAGACGGGGCCAGGGTCAGCGCTACAACCTCCCCAGTCCAGCTGAGTCATCTACGCCCTAAGCCCGGCGGCTAGCTCAAACACGGTGGGGGGGCCGGTGGTATGGGAGGCGCGAGGCGTTCCCCACTGCGACTGCAGCTCATCGCAGAACTATGGGCTGTTCCTCCAAACCTGAGCAATGCTGCTAGAAGTTATCATTATTCGCGTACCTAAAAAGTGGATTTATAACCATTTCCGCGCATTTATGAGCGCCAGTTTCTAATCTCCCTACTCCACCGCTTTAACAAATTACACCTACGCGGCCCTTAATCATCGTTAACACCGTTTTGGCGGGCACTACACTATGCCACTATAACCGAAACCACTAAACGCTGTGTGTGCGTGCTCATAAACGACAATTGTGGCAACCAAAAACGCGCTCGCTAAGGCCATGTCGGTGTGGCGTGGGAGCGGCGGTGCGCCTGCAGGGCTGCATCACGTGCCTTCCCAATTTTTCAGAAAAATTAGCAAATCCTTCCGGCAGCATAGAAAAAATCCCACCCTCGATCCCTAAGTACGTGATCGCTTAACACCTTCACACCCAAGTCAATGTTTGCTAGAGGTGGCAGAGGAGGTTCCCGAGGTGGTGCCCGAGGTGGCTCTGGTATGCGCGGCGGCCGTGGCGGCGGTCGCGGTGCCGCACGCGGCGGCCGTGGCGCCCCGCGTGGTGGCCGTGGTGCT